>JAFBJT010109285.1:15312-28488 GCA_016785325.1 Chascanopsetta lugubris
TCTGTCTCCAGAGGGAAAGAAGATCATGGGAGAAGTTAGGCATTGGCAAGGTGGCCAGTGCTGCCCCTCTTTGTCCGGTTTTCAAATGGACCGGGAAGTAGGAGGATTTAGGCCTCGGTGAGATGGCTGACAAATGAACCGCCCACCACGAGCCTCATGGCCACTCTGCAGAAACCTTTGGGTGACGTCACGGACCCTGGGTCCAGCTTCATACGCAGTCCATGTAGAGAGACTATAATCGTAGAAAGCTATCAATGGAGGAACTGATGCCTGTGCGTTAACGTTCTTCGTTGTGTGTACACGTGTAAACAGTGTCAGGGTGGTGTGCAACTGTGGGTGTAGGTCAGTGAACAAAGGTGTGGACAGACTCCGGGCTCATTCCCTGATGCTCCATGATGTTCTGTGACGCTGAGCCACTTCTCTTTCCGTCCGCCGAGCCGACGCTGATTGATGTCAAGTCCGTTCATGTAAGGACTAATGAAATGGAAGAGATCTTACCGATTCTGACAGAGCGAGATATTGAACACACACTCTTCCCTCTCCTGCTCCTACATGCACTCATGTATCCTCCGGACCCAGGACACAGCACACTCCACTTTTCTTCTCTTGAGATGTATCCGTCTGCAAGTCGCAGCTCACATCATCCTGGGTACACGAAGCCCACCTACTTTTATACAGGTCCTTCCATACATGGTCATGTGAGGACCCCTATCACCCTAAATTTGCTCAATCCAAAGACTGTACAAAAGACGAATGTAGCATCAGTGACGTCACCCGTAGGTTTCTGCAGAGAACTTGTGCGGCTCATAGTGGGCGGGTCACTTGTGGGCCATCTTGCCGATGCCTGACTAATCCTACTTCCTGGTTCACCCAAAGAGATGGAGCACTGGTAGAACAGGGGTGGGCCTATGGCATCCGCAGAATGTGCCCAGGTGTCGCTCAAGAGGCCACGCCGCCTTGCATGTTCACCCGTTGGGCATCTTGCCGATTGCCTAACTCCTCCTACAATTTCTAGAATTTCATTTAGCAGACGTCTGTGGGTGGATGGAGAGGCCGGAAATTGAACCCACAACCTCAAGCATTCAAGACACACGTTCTACCACTGAGCTAGACCCACCTTAGTTCATCCCAAAACGGGCAAAGAGGTGGAGCATCGGTAAAGCTGGGGTGGTGATGGCAGAGCATCCAAACAATTTGTTCAGGTGTCACTCAAGAGGCCACGCCCCTTGATTATGTACAGTTTCAAACCTGGAAAAAAATAAACATAAGCCCCGCCCCCCTAGAGTTGTCACCGGAAAACATGTGACTGACTGAAACCAAAACTATAGTTTGTACCAGGCTTTAAACGTGTTCCATTCACCTCTAAATCCGGGAGTCTAGGGTTTAGCCTCTAGAGGCCACCCTGTGAACTGCAAGTTTAGCCACGTCCATCAGCCCTGGAGGTTACTCACTAGAGGAGCCATGCGGTCCACACCTGCCCATGCAGCTCGGCCGCACTCAAGGAAATTAAAAATACTTTCCGCAGTGAACATTCATCTCTGACGCTGGCACCAAGTCACGATGCTGAAACACTCTAAAAGGTACCAACATATGATATCTGCTCTGGCTGCGGACCTTTGGTGTATATCATACTCTTTCTTTATCCAATTGGAAGTCAACTTTCATATTACGAATACAATGAAAATACATATCTTTTAAAATAAAAGCGATATCTGGTGCCAGAGAACCCATTCTTACCAGAGTTGAGGGTTCCGTCTCTGTTGATGGAGGCCAGGACACAGGGCAGAGGGGTGGGAGTTCTGTGTTGAACCTTGTCTGCGCTCAGCAGCCGGAGCTGCTGCGATGTGACCAAAGGGAAGCGATAGAACTGGAAGGTGAAGTGGATGTTTCCTGGCCAGTCGGGTCCGACACCCGGAGCTGGAACTCTGCCAAAAACAAGATGGAGGTAAATGATTATTCAGGGGATAACGACATCATAAAAAGAACAGTGGGGAGTGAAATTAAAAGGTACTTTCATATCAAATCCATGCAGGGAATGGGGCAGTGTGCACATCTGAGACTTAAACTGAGACAGTGTCATTAAAGCAGGATCATGATTTAGCGCAGGAAGTTAAATAAGGTCATATACAGATATTTCGTATCCTGGTTATTCAGCTTTATAGCTACATCCTTCCGCTATGGATAATGGAAGGATGGATGGATGGATGGATGGATGGATGAATACATGGGTGAATAAATGGATGGATGGAATGAGGGATTGATGGATGGGTGGGTGAATGGATGAATGATTGGAAGATGGAGGGAGGGATGGATGGATGGGTGAATGGCTGGATTAATAATAGATGGATGACTGGATTTGTGGATGGATGGATGAATTAGTAAATGGAAGGATGAAGAGATGGATGGATGTATGGATGGAATGATGGATGAGTGAATGGATGGGTGAAGGGATGGATGAATGGATAGATGAATGGATGGATGATTGGATTTATGGATGAATAAATAAATGGGTAGATAAATAGATGGATGGATGGATGATGGATGGATGAATAAATGTACGCGTAGATAGATAAAATAAATTACTGGAATGGATAAACAGATGGACGGATGGGTGATTGGATGATGGATGGAAGAATAAATGGATGGATGAGTGGATGGATACATGGATGGATAGGTGGATGGATGAATTAATAAATGGATGGATGGATGAATAAATAAATGGATGGATGAATGATCCAATGGATACAAGGTAATCAATCTTTATAGCTACTCAGACATGACGTCCACTGAAATTAAAGAGGTAATTCATGCTTTTAAATGGGATTATAATCCGTGCTGCTGGTTGAGAAGGTGTCAATCCACTCGCCCTCCTCCTCGTGACATCTGAGGACAAACATTTGTTTACGTTGAAACGTGAATAAATACTATGTTACTCATTTCCAGCATGTTAGCACTTTTGTGTTTACTACGGCTCCTGAGGAGAAAAAGCTGCTAGTGTTATATCCCCCAGTTCACACACACACACACACACACACCACCCACTGTGCGTGATCTCTCTCTCTCTCTCTCTCTCTCTCAAACACACACACACACACACACACACACACACTAACACAGCCTACGAGCGCTCGGTATTGGCGACATTCAGGATGAGCCGCTCTCTGTTTCTGAATACATAAACAATCAGCAAGGAGGGAGGGGAGGCACGCGGCGCTCGCCATGACAACGTGAGATGGAGATTTCAAAGGTGGATCTAATATGTGCGGCGAGTGAGCTCGCAGTCAATCACGCCCTCTGATATTCCACTGTTAAAGATGGCGTCCTGGAAGAGGAGCCCATATCAATATTAATTCTATGAACAGACGCGATTGATAATTACAGCGCCGATGCTACAGCTCTGCTCTCTCTCTCTCTCTCCCCCCCCTCACACACACACACACACACACACATACACCCTGTCAGCTCGTCATCCAATTACCAGCCACACCCACTCCCTGCAGCTGCACCTCCTCACCTAATCACCAGTCCCCTCATTCCCCCCGGTCCCTCCGTGACTCCTCTGCCAGTTCGTAATGTTCCTCACTTACTCACCAGCGTTCATCGTTTTGCCCACTCGACCTCGACCCCTGCCTGTTCCTGACCTGCCTGTTCCTGACCTGCCTGTTCCTGACCTGCCTGTTCCTGACCTGCCTGTTCCTGACCTGCTCTCCTCTCCTGTCCCTGGTAACCCCCGACTCCTGCCCCTGTTTCCGATTACAGACTCCGTTCGATCCCGACTGTTTTCTATTCCACCTCAGTAACGCTAACAAACCTTCTGCCTTGGTCTGCCTGTTCTGTTCTGCGTTTGGGTCTTATCACACCAGCCAAGGTGAGAGCAAGGAATTACGTAGCCAATCCACAGGGGCCATGCTTGCTCGAGCACCACTGCCCCCCCGCTGAGGAGGACCTACGCCCGCCAGACCGGTTTGTTGTGATTACCAAGCAACACTGACCCTCTCGCGGCACTCATCAACTTAACTATGCGGCTCGAAAGGGCACGTGATCTCGCAATGCATTGTGGGCCGCTGGCGCCATAATTGTAGTTTGTTGTCATGTAGTTTGTTAGACACTGCTGCTGAGAAAGAGGAACAAACACGGGGGATAAATGGACCGAACAAAACATAAAGGCGATGGACCGAACCGAGACGAGCCGGACCCTGTTCCGAAGGATCGGTATCTCCAAAAAAATGAGTCCAATCTGTGGAATTGATCCACACGAGCACGACGACTGGACAAGAGATTGAAATGACCTGAGCCGAGATATTATAACGGCGAAGAGTTTATTTTTTAAGGGCTCATGGACTAACGAACTTTGGGTTGGTGCCAGACCTCCGGATGTTCCGTGTTAAAGAGAAGACCGTCGTCATTTCGGAGGTAAACAACACACCTTGACCTCCCTGTGTCCCACGGTGCTGCTTGTTTGTTTGCTTTTGACGAGCATATGTTGGTGTCTGCTGGACATTTGTTTCAAACAAACTATATTTGAAGCCTGGAATCCACTCTGAGAACTCCACTCCAACCGTGTCGGATGAACATGTTCCCTATGTTAATGAGTTTGGAGTGCGCCACTCCGCTAAAGACCGAAACAGATGCACAGATTTGGACTTCTCGGTTCAATACCTCCGCGACGGAAGGTTGCAAATTTCAGTTGATGGCTCGTTAGACTCCCTGTAACGTAGCGGACAAGCTCCGACCACAGTTTTGATCCTCACGGCTAGTTCAGGCTAATATGTCATAGCACAGTGGGACTTTAAACCACACAGTCTAATATCTCTATCTGTAATCATTTCAGTGTAATTGTGCGCTTCAGAGGCCATTCCGGCTCGAACACATCCGGACACACTCTTACGTTCATTTTTTAAACTCGGTTTCTTATCCCTAAATTGTTTATTTTGCACTGGAGGATGGCGGCTCAGAGCCGCTTGTGAGTGTGAAACCTGCTTGCTTAGAAGGCGGGACTAGCCAACATTTTCAGCCAATTTGGAATTGCCTACCGATCAGCGAATCAGGAGATAGTGACATTTCAGGAGGGTGGGGGTAGAGGCAAAACCCCGCGTTTGACTCTCACAAGGAATGCCTGACTTCTAAAAGGGCTCGTTTAAAAATACAAAAGCGTTTCTGAGACTATAAATACCATTTATCATCATAATAGAGGCTAAAGAACGAATAGAGAGCCCCTTAAATGGGGCACAATAGCTCCCCTTTAAACATGTTTAATTTACCTCTGAAGTTGGCCATTTTAACATGGGAGTCTATGGGGATTTGCCCCTCGGTCCGGATAGATGAATAAAATAATGAATGGATGGGTGGATGAATGGATGGATGAATTGTTGGATTTGTGGATTAACAGATAGATGGATGGATGGATAAAATCAATGTATGGATGAATGAATGTGTACATCTAACTGTTTATCAGAACCTATTAATTCTAACCGAGAGCAGATCTATACATCCATCTATCCATCTAGAGAGTGACGTCATCCCATGTCCATACAAGCAGGTTGAGAGATGGATTGAATAAATCAATGAATGGATGAATGGATGGACTGTTGGAGTGGATGTGTGGTGCACAGGAAACATCCATGACGAACGACACATACAGTATGGGAACTGGGTTCATCATCAAAGTGCTGACAGAGCTGGTGACGAGACAGACCCCCCCCCACCACCCACCCACCCCCTGCCTGTCATCCTCTGACAGAGGGGGGGGGGGGGGGGGGCACGGGGGTTTTGGGGGTGGCAATGGGGTTTTGGCAATGGGCCAGTGACGGGAAACGGGTTAATGTGTTATTCAGAAACTGTGTGCACATGAATGTGCGCACGTGTGTTTGTGGGAATGCGCTCGACCAACCAGCAGGTGGAGGATTGTTACTAGTTTCAGTCGCTTCACCTGGTAAAGGCCAGAAACTGGAACACCAGCAGGTTGTCCTGAAGCGGGTCCACCTCCTCCCGCTGAGGGTCAAAGGTCACCGGCTCTGTGGGGTCCAGGACTTCCGCCGCCTGCCCACTGTGGTCCACGATGTTGGGGAAGCTGGCGGAATACAAGAGGGCCTGTGAACCTCTGGAGCTGAGTGAGGAGGACCTGCAGGAGAATGGGAGAGTCGGTCACTGCCAAGTACGAGCTGCACTGTTCAGCTAGAAAATATGGTGTTATTTTGAAATGCTTCCGTTTCCTGTGTGTGTGTGATTCTGTCATGCTTGATGTTTACATGCGAGGAAGCATAGCTGCCTCCGGTAGCCTGCGTTCACAGCAACCCCCCCCCTCCCCATTCCTTTCTTAGCCTTCAAAATAAAGGATCCACTTTATTTCACCACCCCCATTTGGTTCCTGTTCAATTTTATTTTGAAAAATGTTTTTTTCTGTATTTCTGATCTTAAAGGAAGTGTTTGTATTTCATCAAATACATAGGTATTGTCTACAAGACAAAACTTACAATTTTCACATTTAATTATTTCAAATTTTTCAAATACAATTATTTTACATTTTTTGTGCAGAATGTTGAATTATTTTCCTGACACACATCCGATAATTGCTGATCATAAAGTTATGATGTTTTGACATCCATTGAATTTCTTGAGAAGATGGTGTTTGGAGTCACTGTTACTCAAATAAAGATAATTCAGATAATACATGAATAAATAGCCCATGTTTTCAATCATTTCATTGACTGATAACAGGTTTTGATAAAAAAAAAATTTAAAAAGTGTGTTTGGCCACTGGTAATCTGAGTTTCTTATGTGGCCCCCTAGAAAAATAATTGCCCACCCCTGATATATATGCCCTCTAGGAAATATGTTAAAGCCTCGCCCCACTAGACTCACATGTGTGATGATGTGTGGACATAAAAAAGAACGGGGGGTGGGAGTGACACATCGCTGGTTTTGTCTTTTCGGGGGTAAACTGAAAAAAGTTGAATTCCCTCGCTCCATCCTGTCACGAACTCGCAGTGAGATGGTGATTATGGGGCTTGATTCATCAATACGACAAGTGGAGAGAGAGAGAGAGAGAGAGAGAGGGAGAGAGAGAGAGGGGTCCGGTGCCAGAGAACCCCTCACGATGCCCTGCTGTAATTGGTGTTTACCTCTAATCAGAGCGGCCACCTGTTTCTCTGCTGCAATGACAACATTCATAACTTCTACTTTCACACACAGAGCACAGATGGCTGGCTGCAGAGCACCGTGATATTCAGAGTTATCAGGAGGGCGCCTCTGTCCACTTCAGCCCAGACCTGTGAGACCATGAAGCCTCCATCGTTCTCATTATAGCTGTGGCTCTGGGTTCGGGACCCACATTCACCTCTCAACGACGGGCCGCGACCCAAACGCATGGACACGGTGGAGTAGTTTGAACTTGAGATAGATATAGTATATCACATGGAGGGATGAATGGATAGAGGGATTGATTGATGGGCGGATGGATGAGTGGATGGATGGATAAATGGATGGATGGATCGATTTATGGATGGATGGACGCGTGTGTAAATGCGTGAAGAAATGGATGAATGGATGGATTGATTTATGGATGGTTGGATGGATAAATGCACAAAGTAATGAGTGGA
Source organism: Chascanopsetta lugubris (assembly GCA_016785325.1). Classification (NCBI taxonomy): domain Eukaryota; kingdom Metazoa; phylum Chordata; class Actinopteri; order Pleuronectiformes; family Bothidae; genus Chascanopsetta; species Chascanopsetta lugubris. Next base: position 22,911 of record JAFBJT010109285.1, read on the forward strand.
TGGATGAAAAATGGATAGATTATTCTATGGATGGTTGTATGGTTGTATGGATACATTCATGAATAAATGGATGGATGGATGAAAAAAGGCATAAAGAAAAGGATGAATGGATGGATGATAGATGGATGGATGAATGGATAGATGGTTAAATGGATGGGTGGTTGGAATCGATGGATAAATGTATCTATGAATAGATGGATGGATGCATGGATGGATGGATAGATCAGTGGTTGAATGAATGGATAAATGCATACAAAGATGAATGGAATCATGGATGGACCGATTCATAGAAGGTTGGATGGATAAATGCATGAATTAATGAATGGATGGATGGATAAATGCGTGAATGAATGAATGGATGGATGGATGGATGGATGGTGCAATAATTCTGCTAGCATTATAGGACATCGTCGCCCCCTCCTGTCGAGGTGTGTGAATAGACTGCACTCTGATGCATAAAAAGTCCTCTTCAAAATAAAAGCACAGGACTTGGTGTTGTGACCCGCCTGTTGAGAGTGACTGAATGACGGTAACGATCCTAAAGAATGGTGCTGATTGGCTCAGTGCTACAGCTTCGTCAGCCCCAGTCCAATCAGATTCAAGTTTTGATTTTATTTTGAAACTGAGAGGCAGCTTCATCACATATGCGCAACGTCTTGATTGCTCCTCTCAGAGAAGTCGGGTCTCACTCTGTCAGAGAGATGTTTCAGCTCGCTGAACTGAAAACGTCGGAAGATCCAAACTCTCCCTCTGCAGCTGCTCATCGACAGACTCTTGTTTCTTGTTACTTGTTCATTCTCCTTCTCAGACCTACAGTCGTGTTATTATGGGCTGTGCACTTTGCTTCACTGCCTCAAATCCTTAAAAACCTACAGATGATTTAACAGTGAGCTCTCACACAAACACAGAGACCATTACCTAAAGTGGAACGTTAAAGCTGACAAAACCATCTCTTTAAATTGGCTCTGAGGCTCTGCACGCACACACACACACACGCACACACACACACACACACACACTTATACGCAGACGCAGCCAATTAAAGAGAGGATCAATACCCCTCTCCAGATAGCGTGACAGTGCTTCATTACCGCTATACTGTGGTAATGGAGCACTGTACTGGTGTTCCCATCCAGATACCACAGCCGATATATGAGATACACGAGCTAAAACTGTGTTTGAAAAAGGGCTGCGATCAATAACGTCGCCTCGGAAACATGAGTCACACTCGGGTCACGACCCCCTCAAACGGGAACCTGCTCTTAGAAAGTACTTGTAAGTATAACCACTGTGTTTATATGAATAAGAGTAATTGATGTGTATAAGTAAGTCTGTGATGCTCCGGTTAAATGAGGGTATGTAACTTTCAGTCCCATCGAAATGAAAAGCCTTGTTAAACAGGATGTGGCGCTTTTACTTTGACACAGAAACAGGAAGTTCGTCCCAGACGTTAAAAAATGTTTCATTCACCTCTGAAGTTGATCACTTTAACATGGGAGTCGACGGGAGTCAGCTCCAAAAAGTCTGGAGGTTGATCCTCGATATGAACATAATGAATCCGAGCAGACGGTGGGACTCACCTGTGCAGGTTGGCGCCCACGGTGATGACGGGGGCGTGGACGGGTGTGAAGGGCAGCTCCTCCAGCTGGTCTCCGTCACTCTGGTCCTCGTGCTGAAGGTTCATCTCCAGGTGGGCGATGTCGCCGACAGCCGAGCGGGCCTGCGCAGACGTGGGCAGAGTCGGAGGGTCAAAGTACAACATGGCCGGATACGGGACACGGCACCTGCACCTCAGACTTGAAGCAAATGTCCCAGTGGCCACTCCGGATACTACAACAAGAAATCCCCATGTGGCCCAAAAAGCATTCGTCCCATAGTGATAATAATAATAATAATAATAATAGCTTTATTAGAGACTCAAGGTCCAGATAAATACAAGATAAAAGTCCAGACAACATACACAATAAAATATACTAACGCCGCATAAAAATTAACAGCAAAACGTGTCAAATATATGCAAAATAAACATCACGTGACAAGGCACCAGCACCAGTGTCTCCAGCTGAGATTGGTAACGTTTGTCCAGTGCAGCATACAAAGGTGGTGTAAGCTCTGAACAGTGACATCGCATTATTTCCTTTGAGCACATGCCCCAAACCTCTTGCGGCATTGCCTGTTAATATCATTATCATCATCGGTCATTTCTTCTGTAATGAAATGTCCGAAATGCTTCACTTTGTTATGTACACAAACGCTATGACCCGCCAGTTCAAAGACAGGACATTTCTGCCTTTGATCCTCTTTGGTGCGGCAAATTGGGATTGTGGTCATCCATTGTAAGGATGAAAAAGCACTGGGGATCAAATTCCACCCTGTCTGACACCATTAAAACCCCCCCGATGTGGATGACACTATTGCCCCCTTTCACCTGCATGGTCTGGTGGGCATACCAGTATGACAGGGTTTGCACACTGTGTTATGGCTCATCTCTATCACACAATTTTAGAAATAACTTCCTGTGGCTGACACGGGCAAAAGTTTTTGACACATTGATAGAATTTTAAACTAAAAATGATTAGAAAACACGAGCACAGGTGAGTTTTGCCCTTTATACTTGTTGACTACCTCCTTCAGCACGTAAATAATGAATCGGTACCATGGTTGGCTTTATAAGCAAACTGGTGGACCACAATAATCAATTTAATGGAGATGCACCTGGAGACATACTCCATTTTTGGCCTTTGTAGTCTATTTATTTATTTATTTATTTATTTATTTATTTATTTATTCAATTTAAAAAAAAAATTTTTTTTAAAGGTGCAGCGTTAAATGAGCCCACTAATGTATATTCACCTGAGGAGCGGCTCCTCTGTACGGGCGCCGCCATGATTTCACGGAGGTAAACGTGGACGTACTAAACATCTATTGAGTTTAAATGACAACTGAAGTCTACCACAGGTTCCCCTGCGCGCTGAACAGGGTGAGGTCGAGGTGACGGATACGACGTGCAACTTCACGAGAGGTCACCGAATGTTACGCACTGCACCTTTAACAAATCTTGCAGTGAGGTTCTGCACTGGTAACATTCTGTGGCTTCCCTTTCTCGAATCCTTCTAAAAATACTCTCTGAGATGGATTACGGAGTCAGGACCTCTGCGTTAGATATATCCATGGCAAAGATTAATGTATTAAGTCCCGTCTCCTGCAGCCGAGCAGCCGAGTGGCCGCGTCGACTCCGTGTGATGGATGAACAGTGTGGCACCTCGCAGCAGAGAGACGGAGGAGGACATGGAGAAGGACAAGAGATGTCTCGTCCACTGGAAGACAGATATTTTACTTTAGCCTGTGACTGAACTGAAACCATAAAAAAATAATAATAATAAACATATGCTGATCAGATATAAGCAAGAAGCTGTTGTGGTGGTGTACACGTACATTGTATCTAAAGATGGAGCGTTAATGAGGCTCACTATGGGCAGTTCACTACCTGACTCCTCCCACTTCCTGGTTCATCCAAAAACGGGCAAAGAGGCGGCGCACGGGCAGAGCATGGTGCCGTCACAGCGCCCTCAAGAGGCCATGCCCGCTTCAATATGCACAATTTCAAACCTACGTAGAATAAAACTTGGCCCCGCCCCTGAACAGTTGTCAGGGGAAAACACGTCCACCAAAAGTGTCGTTTGTACCCGACATTTAAACATCACCTCTAAAGTGGATCATTTTAACATGGGGGACTATGGCGATGGGGCCTCTAGTGGCCACCCTGTCAACTGCAGGTTCTTCCACCTCAGTATTGGACTCGTTCGTCAGGCCCTTGGAGGTTGCTGCTTGGTTTAAAATGCTTACAACAACACCAGATACTTGTCACACTGGACCTTTAACCAAGCATTGTATCCAGTCTTAATCAGGCTGATAGGGGGGGCGGCTACTGGCCACTACCTGATTCCTCCTACCCCCTGGTTCATCCAGAAACGGACAAAAGAGGTGGGGCACAGGTAGAGCAGGTGTGGGCCCATGGTGCCAGAGGACACGCCCCCTTCATTATGCACAATTTCAAACCTAAATAGAATCAAACTTCCCAGGAAATTATTCAACACAGTTGTTCAAATCACCTGACGGACCCATTCCTGCCTCTAGTCTCTGATATCATTCCCATTCTACTTCACCCAGATCTACGACACGATGTATATGTTGATTTGAACCTCCTCCGAGAATCTCGCGATAGACTTTTAATGCTCGTCTCGAATCTGAAAAATAAATAACTCTCTCCAAGGCCACAGATTACATTTCAAAAATAAGTGGAAGGATTTGAGGGTCAGTCATTAATAACAGTCCTGGACGAGGCAGATTAAAGAGAGTCATTCCCTGAAGGCAAAAAACAGGAGGTTATGGAGCGGAGTTTCTTGGTAGAGATTGGAAAAGTCAAAGAATAATATTTTGTTTGATTATAAAAAGTGAAAAAGAGAAACTAAAGCAGCAGCAGGTTTTAGATTAGATGTATGTGTATGTGTGTGTGTGTGTGTGTGTGTGTGTGTGTGTGTGTGTGTGTTTGTAGTGTGGTGTATTATCAGGTAAAATCCACTCTGTGATTGAACTGCTAAAATTGAACATGAGATGGCGCTGTGGAGAAGTGGTCACAAAAAGAGTCCCCACGCAAAAATTCAGGGGTGGATCCTGAGGGCCACTGTGTCTACCCAGCTGGTTCCAGTGCCAGTTCTGTGCCTGACAACCTAAGCTCTGCCTCTAAAAACTCGTACCAAACCAGGCACCAACTCCTTGCTGGTCTACAGCCAGGAACTGATACATCAGAGGTTGGGGGGGGGGGGGGGGGGGGGGGGGCGAACACGTCCACCAGGGGGGGGGGGGGGGGGGGGCTATTGGAAGGTTCAACAGCACTGGACTGAGGAGGAGACCCACTGCTTCCTCGCTCTACGCTCATCCTCCGAAGTCCGAAATAAAGTCTCTCGATTCCGGGTTTCGGACTATGCACCAGTTTATCGATACGCTGAGTTAAAAAGGACGACAGGGGCCGGAGGGAGGGGCTTCAGATAGGTTCAAGACCAGCACCGGGACCCGGGGTACCGTGCCGGCTCCTGATGTGAAAGCAAGACCTGGGTCCACCTCTTTTGGCACAACACAGTGATGTGCACTTAGCTTCCTGTTGTTAGTAAGGAGCTGTTTGTAGCAAAACCTATTCATTTACAAGGGTCTCCAGCCAAATGCCAAGTGAACCCCCCACCCCCACCCCACCCCACCCCCACTGTGTGACTGCCACCTGCACAGCCGCCAGTGTCCCACCGCCTCCGCCGAAGGGGACGAGCATTGTTTACTCAACTCAGGCTTCCGTTGTCTTTTTGCCATTCTAAAGGAGGAAACCCAAAGCTGTGACCCACTCACAAACAAACAAACAAACCAACCAACAAACCAACATGTTTGTGTCACATCCTTGTGTGACATTCTCCCCTTTTTTTTTTCTTTTTTTTTTTACCGAGACAATACCGAGGTGCATCGTCGCAGAAAAAAAGATGAAAACACAAGCATGTCGGGGATTTAAAAAAAAAAAAAAAAAAGAAGGGCT
>JAFBJT010109286.1:12406-25007 GCA_016785325.1 Chascanopsetta lugubris
ATCACCCTTCACCTCAACCTTCCCTTCCTGTCGAGTCAGAGAACCTATGTAATAAGCTTTCAGTTCACTTTAACACTGTTACTACGTCTGTTTAGTTTCTACACTCTGGGTTTAGTCCAGGAACAATTCATACATTCAAGCTGAATCATATAAATGTAATGTAATGTATCATTCTTATATAAATGAAGTACACAATGTTTACAAAAGATTATATGTATCAAATCTTGCATAGATGAAACGTATGATTAGAAACGTATTCATTTTTTAAATTTATTTCCTCTGGATATTTTTTTTTTCTCAATGGGTTACAAGGGGGAAAGCGTGTTCATTGACCTGGAGTATTCTGCCCCCCAGTGGAGGCACCACACCTTGACTTTTGCAATCGGGTGGTAGTGATGAATGAAGGAAGGAATGACCAGGACGTGAGTGTGTCGCTCCATTGTGTGCGGCCCAACTTTGCAGCGATGCGCACATTCCAGAGAGCGCCCGTCATGAATAAAGTAATGATCCTCAGATCTGTCAATAGCTCTTGTCCGTCTCCCTCCTGAATGCTCGCGCTTGTCCCGCCGGCCGCGTTCTCACCCACCTCTGACTGCGCAGACATGGCTCTAGATTTAATATCCCCCTCTATTTTGTTTTCTCCCGCAGTCACAATGGTCCCACTTCTGTTCCTGGTGGCCACCACAACAAGCTCCAACTCCACTGGCAATGGCAGCCGCACACAAGGTAAGGGACCGACGCTGCAGCATGTGAGAGCACAGTCATCACTCCCCCCCCCCCCCCCCCCCCCCCNGTCATCCCCCCCCCCCCCCCTCCCCACAGAGATGCGACCGTCATGCATCTTCCCCTGCGTCTGCTGTTGATAACGGCCCTTTTGTGCGCAGCCGTGTTATTAGCGGATCACGATGAACCTCCGCAGACCCCGCACACTCATTTAAGCCTGACTCTGTCTTTATAAACACGGCTAATAGGCGTCTGGCTGCGCGGCTGCGACTCTCGGCTGCGACTCTCGGCTCCCGCTCTCGGAAGTGCTCATTCTGCCCGGACGGGGGCCAAATGGACCGATGCTTATCTGTGCAGACAAAACACCAGTCGAGCGGACTTATTAAATCTGTCCCGCGGCCAGAGGAGGAGAAAATGGAGGGTGTGCCTCCGTGCTTGGCGTTAAAGGTGCTGTGTGTACGATTTGGGGACATCTAGAGGTGTCGGTTGCGTGTTGTATCCTTCACCTTCATCCTCACCCTTTCTGAGACGGTAGACTCAGAAAATGTTTAGTACACGTCCACTTTTGCTGCTGTAAAAACATGGCGGCCCCCGTAGAGAGGGCCTTCTCCTCGTGTAAATATACATTAAAGGGCTCATTTAAAGGTGCAGTGTGTGAGATGTCTGTCATTTTTGTCACTTTGAAAAATGTTACAAAACAATGACATATCTCCATTTTCATCAATTTATAATCATCTACATGTTTTTTTTTTTATTCCATTACCCTAAACTGCTCCCATTAATGTGTATTTACATGAGGAGGAGGGTCCTCTCTATGGAGGCCGCCATGTTTTTATAGTCATAAAAGTGGACGTTCTAAACATCTTTTTGAGTTTTAATGACAACTGAAGTCTGCCACAGGTTCTCCTGCACGCAACTTCACCTCTGGAGGTCTCCAAATCTTACACACTGCACATTTGAATGATAATGGAGTTAAAATAATACACTTAGGTGATTATGAATTCATGTAAATGTCAGTCTGTAATTGTTTTGTAATATTTTCAGAAGTGACAAAAATGCCAAAATACACACACTCTCCAGACATGCATTAGCACACACAAATATATGCCCCCCCCCCCCCCCCCCCCCCCCCCCCGAAGAAGTAGAGAGAGAGAGAGCCCCCCCCCCCCCCCTCCCTGACCCCCCCGGCTCTCTGCCTCTCCTTCTTCCTCAGAAGACGTTCCATCCCCCAGCCACCACATCCTCCCCACCGTGCTGGTCCTGTCCCTGCTGGTGCTCATCATCGCGCTGCTGGCCTGGTACTTCCTCAGGTAATTATAATCAATAAATCAATAAATACATATTCTATCTCCACCGTCTCACTTGGCTGGCCCTGAGCCAGAGACCAGGGGGCGGGGGGGGGGGGGGGGGGGGGGGGGGGGGGGGGGCGGAGCTCAGTGTGACAAACACTTCCCCCCCTTTAGTCATTGAGGCGGAGCCCCCGTCAGGAAGTGCTGGCGAGTCCACTCCCTGTCATGCTTAGTGAGAGGGGAGAACAGGCTGTGACAGAGGAGCGAGGCCCAGAGAGGAACACACTCGGAACCAGATTCGGACTCAAGCTCACGTCCTTCCAAGTGCTCAGCTAATGAAAAGGAATAACTTCTCCAGCTTCAGATGGTAGGACAGACAGACAGACAGACAGACAGACAGACAGACAGACAGACAGACGGACGGATAGACCTCTGCTCTCCAGAAACACTCCCCCTCCCCACCAATACTTTTTAGAGTTATTGTATTTTACCAGGATATAATCTCATCTAATATCACATATTTTGACTGCTGTTGCTCTTCATTTTTTTTTTTTTTTTCCTTCGGCAGGTTAAAAAACCAGAAGAAACCAGTTGTCACCACAGTTGACAAGAAGATACCAAATGGCATCCTGGAGGAACAAGGTAACGTTGTTGTGATTGTGTGGAATCGAGAGTGAGGTGACAGGTTGAGGGGTGACAGTGAGAGGTTGGAAGACAGATACTGAGAAAGAGACAGATAGTGAGAGAGAGAGAGAGAGAGAGAGAGAGAGAAGCTGCAGCTTTTCATCTCAACCTACATGAGCACATTGTCCCACCATCACTCTGTGGTTGCCTCTCAACTTCCTGTTATTCATCGTCATCACACCATCTCTGTATACTTTTCACTGGGTGTGTAAAATGAGTGTGTGCTGTTGCCACGATAAGCCGCTTTATTTTGAAGGTGCAGTGCATATGGTTGACGTGAGGTTATTCCCACTGCCAGCGGCAGAATGTAATTAGAAGAATGCTCTTGTTGTTTCTCAAGCATGTGATGATACGAATACATTAACTGAGACCTTTATGTTTATTTACCGGAAGGATATTTAGCTGCAGTACGCTCCTTCACCACTAGATGGCACTAAACCCTACACACTGTGCCTTTAATGTACCGATAATATAGCTGTTGATGGATTTCATGCGTCTTGTTCAAACTTTTAGCATGATGTTCAGTTGTGGGTGCAGCGCAGTGGTAGAACGTGCGCTTTGAACGCATGAGGTTGTTGGTTCAATTCCCACCCTGGGTTTATGTTGTACTCGAATAGAAGTGCCTGCTAAAGGAAAGTGAAGAGGACAGCTACGGTGTCCACCTCTAGTTGTCACTAAATCCTACTCACTGCACCTTTAAAAGTGCTGGCTGGCAGGCGCTTTGACAGGAAACATGACTTGAGGACCTGTGAATGTTCTGAAGGAAGTATTTTTCTTATCTGGCTTTACCGAGGAATGTACAGTGAAGGTTGTTCTCTAATGAATAGGAAACACAAACTGGAGATAGAAGTGGGAATAACACTGTGCCGCATTTATAATATTATTATTATTATTATTATATTATATTGTGTTATAATCACTGATACTGGCTGAGCCGCCTCATACTGATGATAATAGAAAGGGATTTGAGCTGTAATAGTTTGTTAGACGGAGGCGCGGTTTCAGAGTCTGTTCAGGAACGCATTCACAATTGTCTCATGAAGCAGCTTCTAAGACTGTTTTATAGCGAGCGATATAGTATTTGTATTTCAAGTGACGTTTTTAATCTGTACAACTTTGTTGCCTTGTGTCAAAGTGACTTATTGATGTGTTTTGTGTGTGTGTGTGTGTGTGTGTGTGTGTTGTGTTTTAGACTTTGGATACAGTACTGAGTCCTTATACACCATTGTACCCCCAGGTCAGGTATCCAGGGTGATGGTGATCATGGAACCCTCCTGTTACTAACACTCTGTGTAGGGCTACATGTTTCCAGATCATCTCCGCTAACAGAATCCTTGACTTTGTTTTCATTTGGGCTGTTTGTTTTTTTGTTTTTTTTTAAAGAGAGGTTTCTTTTAGGAAACCAGTGTTGGTGCTCTAAGTGGATTTTCTTTCTTTTTTTTTAATTGGGCTTCTCTGGTTGTCTAACACCCGTTTGATGCCTTGGATTGATTGTCGGTTTTAAATCAATAGTTTAATAACATGATGTTTAGAATAGTTTGATAATCAGTGCGGTGTCTGAGAAGCAGTTTTTAAATCTCTCAACCCAATAGTTCAGTACCCAGATCATCTGATGTTATGATGGTGTTATGGTGTCACTAGAGGAGTAAACAATGGATGATTTATGATTATAGCTATTTTTCAGGCAAACGTATCAAAAGATTAGATGTACAAAGATGCAGAGTTTGGCGGAAACAAAAAGTAAATTCATATTGTTCCACGAGCGTCCAAACTGTTCTTTAATTGGCTGGCAGCAAATTCTGAAAATAAAATGGAACGTAGTCCACGTGAAATGAGTACTTCTTACTAATAGTAGATGAAGCTACCGCTTCCAGCAAAGGTTGTTGGTTCAAATCCAGAGATGTGTGGTAAAAAAAATTTGTAAATAATGAAAAACTCATCAGTGGAAAGTTGTGGCGCAAGATGTTTTTTCATCGAATCTCACTTATCTTGACTTTTTGCTAAAAATGAAATTGATGAAAGGTTGAGACGAAACCGGTTTAGATTATTACTCAAATATAGTCTAAGAATTCAAAGATTTGAGCATTTTATTAACAGTTACTGTTTCATACTGAGAACAGAAATGGTTAAAGGTGCCCGTCGTCACATTAGTGAAAGTAAATATTGAAAATACACATTTTCTGGAGCGGGTGCGGGTGTGTGTGTGTGTGTGTGTGTGCGCGCATGTTTGAAAACAACGTTGATGTTGTAACCAAAGCCAATCTTGTTTCCCTGAGCCTGCCATTTATTACAATAACATCAACTCAATATTTTTTCATCGGAAATAAGACTCTGTGATTTTTCACTAATAACTCACCCGCAAACATAATCCAAGTTGTGGAAGCGACTGACTGCGACTGGTCTCCTCCGCAGAGCAACAGACGGTGGTCCTCCTGCCTCGAACCCCCTCGGCCTCCAAGACCTTCTTCCCCCTGCTGGTGGAGCACCTGGAGGAGGAGTTCCGGCTCCGCTCCGCCGACGACGGCAAGCTCTTCAGGGAGGAGTACAACGTGAGCGCGCTCCTCCTCTATTTCATACATGTGGAGTCAACGTGCTGAGTCAGCGGCGCTCAAGTACTGTCATTACTGCCTTTGCCCCTTTGAGCTCAGTTGAGCTCAGTTGAGCTCTGCAGGTGAAGGAAGCATTTCATCGAGCGGACGATGCTTAAAACGGCCAGTCGGATCATTCACTGACAGGAATGTGTGGAGCCGCTTACACTGGAAATATATGAAAACCTTTATTTGTGGAAAACCATATTTTGGACTCATTTTACATTTGACTGAATAATAGTTGTCTTTGGTTTTTCAACTATTTAGTACCGTGCCAAAACGTAACAGATGTTATGTCGAGGCACTTTAAAGAATGAGTTGACCTTTTAATTGGACCATAGTGAATTTAAAAAAAAAATATAATGGAATGTGACCCTTATGAAGTTTGCTCTTGACTTGAAGTTTTGACCTCCTCCGGATTAAATGGTTAAATATTTATGGTCAAATTTACTTCAAGTTTTTTCCGGCCCGTGTTTTTGATACTGAAATTCCATCGACTTTTTTACTTGAATATAAATACATCTGTCCATGTGATGCTATTGGAATTCTTTATCTGTTGAAATCACTATCGGACCTTAAGACTCTAAACTTGTCTTTGGAAACATGGAATTTGAGGGATTTCCCAGAATGTGATGTGTGATCATGAGAAACCCATGAAACTCAAGTCATTACTAATGTGTGTATAAAGTGTTAAGGAAATATATTCATAGCTGTGTGTCACTGAGACCATGACACACACACACACACACACACCCACACACACACACACACACACACACCCACACAAAATACCCTCGAAGCCTATTTGTGGCCATGATTGAGGATCTGAGTCAAATGAAGAGGCATGACTCATGTTTCACGCAACACATGGATGTATGGTTTGATTCAGAAGGAGGAAGTTGAAGTTCTCTGCTCTTTAATGGAGAACTGTTTACTGTAGGTAGCAGAGGAAGTGCCCACACGGAGGCCGGACAAAGGCCCGTACGCAGCAGAGCACAATGCGACGCTGAAACTCGAAAGTCCTTCTTTTTTCAGTCGTAGTGAGGTAATGTTAGGAAAAAAGAAAAGGAAAAAAAAGTCTATTTATTTTCCTTTATTTCTTTTTTTTTTTTTACAGTCGTTGCCGGGCGGTAATGCGCAGGGCACGTACGAGGAGGCCAACAAGGACGACAACAAGGAGAAGAACAGATACCCAAACATCCTCCCCTGTGAGTCTGCAAGGGTTTCTATAGGAGCTGCAGATTCACACACTGTGCATGGTTTCCTGTGTGTGTGTGTGTGTGTGTGTGTGTGTGTGTGTGTGTGCGCGTGCATGCACGCTTTCACAGTTCTCATACAGTAAATCTTCACACCCACCACTCAACGAGACACTCTCACGTTTTACATTAGCATTTCCTGTAACTTGTACCTGCTTCAGTTGTAATGTATTATGGACATGTTGTTAACGATGCCATACCTTTGTCATCCTTTTAAAGGGATAGTTCAACTTTTTATTTGCTTTTTTTTCCCCCGAAGACCAAAAAATCCACACTGCTCTCAACGCCTGCGACATGAATATAAATTCTTGGATAAACATTTATTCTTTTTAATCCAACCACCTGTGTCTCAGAAACATTCTATTTGAAGCAAAAGCATATTATTGAAAATAGCTCCAATTCTTAAATTCTTTGTTGACAAACAAACATCGAAACCTGCAGCAGTCTCATGATTATCTCACTTCTCATCCACATCAACAGATGATCATTCCAGAGTGGTGCTGACTCAGCTGGATGGAAACCCCCTGTCAGACTATGTGAACGCCTCTTACATCGATGTGAGTTCATTCTCTGATTATTACAAATTTCATTTTAAAACTCTTATATTTAGTCAGTATGATACAACATTAACATTTTGTTTGTATTCTTTCTTTAATAAAATCAAGTCCCATAAGGTGACGTTCTATTACTTCTAATGAAATTACAGGTGATCAATATTTGAGTGATTTTTTAGATTTTTGTAAAAGAGAGAAAAATCAGTTTAAGGTTCAAAGTCATTTTTTTTTTTTATTTGTGTTAAAATCCTGAATTCATTCGTTAAGAATTGATTACATATTTTGTTTTTTCTCACAGGGCTACACGGAAAAGTGCAAATTCATAGCAGCGCAAGGTGAATACATAACGTCCCGTTCGACAGGTTTTTCCACACTAGAAGAAATAAATCATGACCTGTGAACATGCTGCGTCTCACAGGTCCCAAAGACGACACGGTGGCCGATTTCTGGAGGATGATTTGGGAGCAGAAAGTGGCGACGGTGGTCATGCTGACCAATCTGAAAGAAAGGAAAGAAGTGAGTGATTTTCCTGCTGCGGTTCATCGGGACGGAGACAGATTTCACTGGCTACGGTCCAATTTAAATCTGCCTCGTCGACGTCGGGTCGCATCTCCTGTCAATGCCGGGTCTGCGCCGCTCAGCCAGCAGAGGGCAAACGGATCGATGAAGAGGAGGATTGGTGGAGATTTCAGTCTGCGCGTGCGCGAGTGTAAAATCAATGGCGGCTTCGTGTGTAATAATGAAGTGTCCTCCGTCGGGATCATAATCGGGCCGCTCGCTCTCGCGCAGAGTGGCTCCGCTCCTCTCACTTGTTGATCTGAAGTGACTGGCTGGGAAATTGACGGCTGTGTGCCGTGCGTGTGAAATACCGTGGATATGCTGCAGGAGGTGCTGCATCTCTAACATTTCTTTGTCAACATATTTTTTAAAATTTTAATTTTAATTTCTTTTACCCCTCTTACAGGACAAGTGTTGCCAGTACTGGCCGGATCAGGGCTGCTGGACCTACGGGAACGTGAGGGTGGCGGTGGAAGACTTCACCGTCCTGGTGGATTACACCATTCGGAAGTTCTGTGTCCAATATGTACGTTTGCAAGTGCGTCTGTTGTGTGTGTGTGTGTGTGCGCGCGCGCGTGTGTGTCACTGAGTGTAAATAACAATGGATGTAGCGTCCGTGACGTCATCCATAGGTTTCTGCAGAGTGCTTACGAGGCTTAGTGTGGGTGCTTCGCTTGTCATCATCTCCTCCCACTTCCTGGTTCATCCCAAAACGGGCAAAGAGGCGGAGCAACAGGTATCGGTGGGAGCGGGCCCATGGTACTGTCGCACTGTCAGGCCAGGTGTCACTCAAGAGGCCACGCCCCTTAATTATGCACATTTTCAAACCGCAATAGAGTAAAACTAAGTGAGCCAGCCTCAAGTGGCCGCCCGCAGGTTTTTCCACTCCCACACTGGACTCATGCATCAGCCCCGGGAGGGTTGTGTGTGTGAAGGGCTTCAATGAACTTAGGGTCTTATTCTCGGTGTTATACCACAGCCTTGTGGTGAAAAAGCTGAACTGCAGGACAAAGCATTTCATTCACGGGTCACATATTGTCACCAGCTCTGGATAAGGACCTAAACAATGAGGGTGTGAATCAGCCAATCAGCCGTGACTCAAGCATCTCAGACATTCAGCACATTGTCCCATGTCCTCATAGAGATGCACAGTATGAATGTTTGGGTGGTTGTAAATTGTACTGATAAAGCTGATAAAGCTCTATCTATTTGCATCCATGCTGAGTTTATTTCATTACGATCTATGGGACGTCTTCAATTCAACTCGTAAAACCTGCTTTGTTGTTGTTCTGTCTGTTTTGTTTTTTTTCCCCTTTCACCTTCTTTGATAATTTCTACGTTTTTTTTAGCAGCTTCACATTTCTGAGGTCATTCCTGAAAAAGCTCGGCAAAGGAAACGCATCCGAGCTGTTTCTGCAGATCTGCATTTGCTTGAAACAGATTTCTAACAACACAGCCCCAGGCTGTATTCAGGCAAAGTGTGATCATTTCTGTGTGTGTGTGTGTGTGTGTGTGTGTGTGTGTGTGTGTGTGTGTGTGTGTGTGTGTGTGTGTGTGTGTGTGTGTGTGTGTGTGTGTGTGTGTAGCAGGCCAGCGACGTGGCTAAGACTCCCAGGCTGGTGACCCAGCTCCACTTCACCAGCTGGCCTGACTTCGGCGTCCCCTTCTCCCCCATCGGGATGCTCAAGTTCCTGAAGAAGGTCAAGGCGGTGAACCCTCCCTTCGCCGGGCCCATCGTGGTTCACTGCAGGTACAACAACAGGTTTTTGTTTACGTTGTTGTTGTTGTTGTTGTTTACTCGGCTCCGGCATCCTCATTCCCTGGAAACCAGCATTAGCGTTTATTGCTCCTCATTAACCCCCAAACCGTTGCCGTGGCGATGGCATGCATTCAGGGCCTTGGGGTTTTTTTTATGCGGGCGGACAAACATTCCGAGAAACCATAGAACCACATTGTTCCACGGGAGACAGACGCCTCCATTTTTCTCCGCCGACACGCGACCGTCAGCTGACGGCCGCGGCTCATTCACGCTGCGTGTGGTTTCCCCGCAGCGCCGGCGTGGGCCGGACGGGGACCTTCATCGTCATCGACGCCATGATCGACATGATGCACGCCGAGCAGAAGGTGGACGTGTTCGGCTTCGTCTCCAAGATCCGCGAGCAGCGGTCGCAGCTCATCCAGACAGACGTGAGCGCAACAGGCTCCTCCCCCTCCTCCACCCCGCCCCGCAAACACGCTAATGAGGGATTAAACAAGTGAATTACGCGCCTTCGTCATCTTTAATGAATTACGCGCTTTGTGTACTCTGCCCCCCCCCCCTCCCTCCCCCCCTCAGATGCAGTACTCGTTCATCTACCAGGCCCTGCTCGAATACTACCTCTACGGAGACACGGAGCTGGACGTGTCGTCTCTGGAAGGACATCTGCACAAACTGCACAACACCTTCGCCAACGGTGACCGGGTCGGACTGGAGGAGGAGTTTAAGGTCAGTGAATGGTCCTTTATTGTTCTCAGTCCTGCACGTTTCCCTCCGAGTGGCAACAAAAAGCCACAGAAAGACACATCGCAGCCATCGATTCTGCACTTACGTCACGGCGTCGTTGACCTGTTTCTTTGCGAATCTTCATCATCATCATCATCGAGTATTTTTTGAATCTGCCGTCCTCAATGGCCTCAGAAGGTTTTGACAGAACGCCTCTCAGCTGGGGCGGCAGTGGCTAAGTGCTTAGAGAGCGAAGGTCGCCGGTTCAAATCCCACCTGTCATGATATAAACAGCATCTATGTGGAGTTGATTTGAGGTCAAAGGTCACAACTGTCACCACATGAGCCAGTTTCATCTAGAGATATGAATAGTATTTGCATTTTCTTGCATGTCTCCCTCTGGAATTAATAGACTTTTGCAGTTGTATGTTCTTTTAAATATATGTGTGTGTGTGTGTGCGCGCGCACGCGTTCTCCTCTGCAGAAACTGACCAACATGCGAATAATGAAGGAGAACATGAGAACGGGGAACCTTCCTGCAAACATGAAGAAGAACCGAGTCCTGCAGATTATCCCATGTAAGACAGAAGGAGCAGAATGCAACATAACGAACAAATAAACGATCTCCCCGTCATGAAACGTCCTTGGATCTGTTTCTCTTCCAGATGATTTCAACCGAGTCATCCTCTCCATGAGAAGAGGTCAGGAGTTCACCGACTACATCAACGCGTCCTTTATCGATGTGAGCGCATTTTCACTTCATCTGCCACAGACGCTTGGAATTGTCGTCCGTCGGCTCAAACCTGCTTATTTGCTCGCCCTCAGGGCTACAGACAGAAGGACTACTTCATCGCCACGCAGGGCCCGCTCCCGCACACCGTGGAGGACTTCTGGAGGATGGTGTGGGAGTGGAAATGTCACTCCGTTGTCATGCTCACGGAGCTCCAGGAGAGGGAGCAGGTGAGTCAGCAGCGTTTGGCGGCAGGCAGTGAATGTGACCGATGGTCTCTGGAGCAGAGCGGCGTAAAACCAGGGGCCCGGCCTGATTTCCTGCCTCTGCCACTGTTAATGTCCGTGCACTATTTCACTCTGAGCTACGGCCACCATAGTTATTTATTCATTCATTCATTCAAATGCACAAACGTGTAAATAATCCTCGTTGGCTCATCGACGGCGGGTAAACAAACGGGTCTGATTTGTGTGTGTGTGTGTGTGTGTGTGTGTGTGTGTGTGTGTGTGTGTGTGTGTGTGTGTGTGTGTGTGTGTGTGTGTGTGTGTGTGTGTGTGTGTGCGCGCGCAGGACAAGTGTTGTCAGTACTGGCCCACAGAGGACACAGTGACATACGGAGACTACACCGTGGAGCTGAAGGGAGACACTCTGTGCGACACCTTCAGTCTCCGAGACTTGGTACTCACCTTTGTACCGGTGAGTAAGTCAACGTGGTGCAAAACCACATCCCATTGACCTGTCTGATAAAATAAAAAAAAGGCGTGAGCGGCAGCTTATCTCTTAACAAGTGTGCAATATAGTTTTAGTCACCTGTAAAATGATAAAGGTGCAGTATGTGTTGATATTGGTATTTATGACATCTAATGATCGACCTGAGGTTTGTAGTGTTTGTTGATCTCTGCACATAAAACAACGAGAGGAAATCCTTTCAACTCTAAAGAAACTGTCATTTATTTCAATTTTGATATCTTATCACTTTTGTTTTTATTGTTTGAATAATATAATAGTAATAATAATTATAATATACAGTACATATATATACACACACACACACATATATATATATCATCAATGAGGTAGCTCTGAAGTTAGTGAGCATGCTATCTTTTCAAAATAAAAATTCATCGTCCAACTTTTCATTCTACATGCAGTTCCAAAGTCGAATGAATGAACTTTGACCTTTGTCAACTGCAGTCTGATCAATTACTCTTTTGAGACTGAGTGACAACTGGTCAGAATCTGAAGGGATGACCTTTGACCTGAGACCTCCCACAACGACTCATTGATTCTGTGCGTCCTAAAATAAATCCTCAAAATGTGCCACAGACCTTCACTTCAACCTAAAGTGACTTGTTCACGAAGCACAGAGAGGGGATTGTGAGGTCGTGGTCAACTTGACCTTTGACCTTCACAATATTATCTGTGACCCCAAGCGAGTCTTAAACCTCTGTTCACATTCACTTTTGAACTCTTACTTGTGCAGTGTCAGGCTGCACAGAGCGTGACTCCCTTATCTTAAATAATTATATAATATGATGTCATTAAACTAGCACGAAAATAAAAACCAGAGCGTGAAACACAAAACAAAAACAAAAACCTGTCGGGCAGGAAGTGTTCGAGCTGGATCCTCCCATGTCATTTATTTCATTACATCCGACCCCCATCACCTCTCAGAGGCTCGCCGGCATATCCCCCCCCCCCCCCCCCCCCCCCCCCCCCCCCCCCCCCCCCCCCCCC
>JAFBJT010109286.1:25027-37527 GCA_016785325.1 Chascanopsetta lugubris
GGCATACCCCCCCCCCCCCCCACGCCACAACCCCCCCCCTCCCGCCTCTCGCCCCTCGCGGCCGCACTTATGGGCCCGCCACTTATCTCCCACTCACTTAACCTACACGGACGTTGCGCCTGCCATTACGCTGCTAATAAATCTCGTTTGAGAGGCATCACCATCTCCTGTCTGCCGGTGCATTTCCTCTCCAAGGAGAAGCAGACCAGGGCGATCCGGCACTTCCACTTCCACGGCTGGCCGGAGATCGGCATCCCGGCCGAGGGGAAGGGCATGATCGACATCATCGCCTCGGTGCAGAGGCAGCAGCAACAATCGGGGAACCATCCCATCGTCGTACACTGCAGGTAGGGTAAACCCCCCCCCTCGCCCGCCGCCGCCCCCCTCCTGTTTTACATATTGTGACAGATCAAAGCCTGACTGCTGCGAACGGACCTGTGCGTGTGTTTGTGTGCTGCAGTGCGGGTGCGGGGCGAACAGGTACGTTCATTGCGCTGAGCAATATCCTGGAGCGGGTGAAAGCAGAGGGCCTGCTGGACGTGTTCCAAACTGTGAAGAGTTTACGTATGCAGAGGCCTCATATGGTCCAGACCGTGGTGAGTGACGGGGGGGAGGGGCTACTGAATCCAGAGTGGATGTTACCGTCGCGCCGGCTCTCTCAGCACAACGTCAATGGGGTTTTTTTTTGCATTGGAATTCTGGTGGATGTAAAAATAAGACCTACAGGATACTCGCGTGTTAAAATATAAATAATATAAATCTTTCTCCTTTGATGTTTTTATCGCACAAATGACCGCATGCGTATTCGCTTTCAAACTCCACCACAGGGCCACTAATGAATTACACCTCTGTTATGAGTCGTTGGCAACTTCCTGTTTCATGCACAAGCAGATTCAACTCATGGACTGTTTACCAACAGGTTTTATAGTGTATGACAAATATTTTAAAGGACTAGTATGTATGTTTTACATGAAATGATTCACATTTCTGTTGCAGCATGCAAAATTCACCACTAGATTATATTCTTTATACCCTTTTTTTTTCTCCAAGGGCCACATACAGAAAAATACACAAAAGGCTGAGCCACTATTGAAGTTAAATAAATGTCGGAAAAAGATGCTTAATAATCAAATGCTGAAAAAATACAACTAGTATTAAAACTAAGAAGGACAATAGAGTCAGACTCTGGAGCCGTTCAAAAACTCACTGACTTTGACACCAGAGAACCAGAGGTGTTCATGAGCAAATGAACCTCCATGTTGTTGGACTCACTCCTGCAGCACTTTATCGTCTAAAGGGGGATTTAAAAATGTCAAAAACATCATTCATCCTCCGTGTTGTTTTGCTTTGTGTCAGCAGACGTCACCTAACCCACGTGTCTGTGTTTCCTCCCCCACAGGAACAGTATGACTTCTGCTACAGGGTGGTACAAGACTTTGTCGACATTTTCTCAGACTATGCCAATTTCAAATGAGGAGATTTTTGCCTTAAACACAGTTTTTAACGTTGTTTTCTAAAGCTTTGTGTTTTCTTTTAACTGGGTCAAATGATCTTCTATTTTGCTATGCACTCGTCCCCACCATTAACTCCCCACCTCCATCCTGGCTGTAAAATAGTGTATGTGTCAGTGAACGGAAATGAATTGTACATGGACAGGAAAAAAAAAAAGATGAATAATGTATATTTCACGTCATGTATGATAATTATTTTGTCATGAGGTGTGTGGCACACGGTCTCTCATTCCAGTTGTGTTGTATAATATTGTACTTTAAATGTTTATCTAAGTGTTGATTTCGATTGACCATGTAATATTTTAAAGAGCTGTAGTTATTGTAAATGTATTTATGTATTGACAATGACATTCCGCAAATGTTTGAGGAACAGAATGGGAATGTTGAGATTTGAGTTTGTCCTATTTTTTTTTTCTTTTTCCTCTCTGGATGTCGTCGTCATTTTAAAAACGTCCATCAGGAATGTGGACATTTCATCTGAAGACCAATTTGACCACTTGAGCCATAAAACGGAAAACACAGAGTTATGCAACCTGACGTCACTGGGGTCAATTTCTAATATGGATTCAAGCAGACGTTTCAAACTTAAAGGTCCAGTGTGCAAGATTTAAGTGGAATTAAAAAACGATTGAGCCTAGAATGGGCAAACCTATTAAGAATTAATGATAACTAAAGGCTACCTTAGGTTCTAGGATCGAAACTTTGAGGTTTGGATGTCACCAAATCTCACACACTGCACCTTTAAGACATGTCACATG
The DNA here is from genome assembly GCA_016785325.1 of Chascanopsetta lugubris. Taxonomy (NCBI): domain Eukaryota; kingdom Metazoa; phylum Chordata; class Actinopteri; order Pleuronectiformes; family Bothidae; genus Chascanopsetta; species Chascanopsetta lugubris. The sequence goes on from JAFBJT010109286.1 coordinate 27,297, forward strand.
CTCATGAAACTGGTTTTTCTACCTGGAAACGTGGATGTAATGTTACTACAGTCTGCCTTTTGTCCTCAGACAACAAAAAGAGTATTTTACTAAAACGACTGCACATCAGAAAAAAAGCACATAACCGAAGCCTTTTTGCCAAGAACATGCAATATAATATTTATTGCTTTATTTCTACAATAGATTAGATTCCCAGCAGCGTCGCCAATGTACCTTTTTTAACAGTAGAACTTGGTTTAATCTGAAAGGTGAGAGACTGACAGGTGATGGTTGAAATGAAGGAGTGTATGTCGACTTGTGTCAGATGTATTGCTGATGCACAGCCACGGAGGGATGAGGTCGGCGGGACGACGTAAACCTTTAAACCGTCAATGCAAACAACCGCTATGTTTACGTGACTCTGGAGGAAATCCGTTTGGACAAAAGTACTATATGTCGAAAGTACATGTCCACAAGTATGTCTTGAGGTGTTCTGGAAAAAAGGCATCTTAACGACTATTGTGGTCGATGGGGAAAAGTTACTTTTGGGCCGCTGGGGGATTTTTTTTCTCTCTCGCAGTACCGTGAGTGGCCACCGCGAAAATGTGCTACAAGTCTGACAGGAGGTGCTGTATCCTGTGCTATTAATACATCCATGACCTGACATGTTTCCACTTGAATACTGACGAGGCAGCATATCTCCACCTATTCCATCAATTGGACGATGAGTGGATCTCGCTCCCGTGTTGGTATCCCGGGACAAAGACGGTTCATTGCTGCGTCGTCGCACACGTGCACGTAAACATAGTGGGTGTTTTAAGGTTGGATGGAGCGGGTTTGGTGGAGGCTGAGGTGTCTGAATGTGAAACTACGTCCCTGCGGTGTACAAGTCTCGTCCGTGTGGTACTCTTTGGACTTGAAACCAGACGTCTGCCACGACCCCCCGGCGCCCCCCCCCCCCTCTTCGCTTCGCTGTAACCCTCCACGAGCTGTGTGATTCCGTCGAGGCCGAGTGTAAATACGCCATGAAGCGCTAACAACGTTTGTGTAAGCGATGGGTCGCGCTCTGCGTGAGGCGTGAGCAGCGGCACCAGAGAGAAAACCAGAGTCTCGGGCTTCTGCTCCGTCTTTTAAAGAATATCGGAGAGTCTGTTTGGACTCTTCGCCTTCGCTCTCTCTCTCTTCTCCTCTCTCTGGGTGTCACCACCCCCCCCTCCCCTCCTTTTGGATTCTCAGTGTCTTTGAAATGCAAGTTGCAATATTAAATCCGTTTGAAAACACCTCGACGCTCAGTCCCACGTTTACTTGTTGCAGTCGCTGCAGCTGCTTCCACTCGCCGGCTTCAAGGGAGCTGTGTTCTGGTGTGGGGTCAGCCGAGGCCGCTGCAGCTCCATTACGTCGCCCGTAACCCGTGACGACGGGATGTTTGTGATGGACTCATATGAATGATACATCACAGGCGCACCACTGAAACCTTTGACATAAGATACATGTGTTTCACAATTGGAGAAGTGTGGAATAAGTTAAAGCGATCAGTTATACATTTTTATCAATGAGATTTTGTGTTGCTGAAGTCATAGAAAGCCAATCACTTTATATGTTGTTGTCTTCATCTTGGTTTTCAAAGAAGATTCAAACAATTAGGATTTTAATTATGTGTATAGACTGTCTTTGGAAATCCTCAAAAATAATCACTTGAATCACTGAATGTGAAACTTTCAAGCAAAAACTATTCTCTTCAACATCTCATGCAAATCAGCGGCGGCTCACGACCAAAAGGTCTGATCATGGAATAGTAATAAGATAATGTATAATACAGTGGGAAACTAAATGATTCAGTGCTGTGGTTCAAGTTTTACTTTTTCACATTGTTCAAAACTCAAAACAGTTTCAACATTCTTCAAAATAATGCCTTTTTTCCTCTGATTTATTTTCTTTATCTGATGGAACCAGTACACAGCCAATCAAATATAAACATACAGGATTACATGACATTCTGTATATGAATTGAGACTCTGCTTTAAAATATCAGTTATGTGACTAGTTGAACACATGGGCCGAATTTTTGACATGTCAGTACTAATTTAGTCCAACAGGGGGAGCTATACTTCAATCTACCCTTCCATGAGTAATTGTGTTAACTCAAGTGGAAGATTTGATAAGTAAAAGAATTCATCTCACATTCCACAGTAATACTCAAATGTCATTTTATGCCTGAATGCGTCTGAAGGTGGACACAACAACTATGACCACAACCACCTCTACTAATATAATGCTAATACTACTGCTACTACTATTACAACTACTACTACTACTAGTGAGTAGTAATGAATCATAATGAACCATGTCAACATAATAAATGCAATACTACTCGTTGCCTAACTTTAAGCTGCATGACCCTTTGACCTTTACAAACATGAATCCACTGGAATAAAATGAATATATATATATATATATATGTTTTGTGTAATATGTTTTAACTTTGTTTTTGTTCTGACATTGTGTTTTTGTCCCAACAGGTCATCAGAAGTGTTACTATGACTGGAGGAGACTCAGTCAGTTGACCTTATTACAAATATATTTATGACATCAAAGGCTATTTTGATGTACTAAAAAAAAAGCTCATGGTTTACGAGCAAAAAGTCACTTCAACACAGACAACTACTGTAGAAGAAATATTTTTCCGCTAAATCGGACTTTACTGCAGAATCAGATAAAGCATCACAAGCACCAGTCACCACGTCTACGAACGTCATCAGGACGAAACGGGCAGTGAAGTCTGTTTAGGTTCGAGGACCTAAAAGAGTGATGGGGGGGGGGGGGGGGGGGGGGGGCGCGGGGGGCTCGAGCTATTTTTGGCCTAACAATCATGTTTCTCATCCAACAGAAAAACCACAGTGACAAAAAGATTCTTTGTTGACAATTTCCACTTCCTCAGGGAGCCGGGCCCCATGGTAACTTTCCGCGGTGTGTGTGTGTGTGTGTGTGTGTGTGTGTGTGTGTGTGTGGGGGGGGGGGGGGGGGGGGGGGGGGGGGCGCAAGAACCCCCCTGAAAAAAAGGTCGGTGTGAGTGAAGGGGTCATATGAATTATGTATTAACCCGAAGCGGCTCCCCTATTTTGATTGACCCCCGGCTAATCCTGTTTGGTCTGTCACAATGCTGCCCATTTTCTTGATGGTATACGATGGAACATGAGCTGTTTATCAGCTGCGTGGCCTGAGCTGCTGTGACACCCCCCGACCCCCCCCACCCCTCCCCCCGCGCCCGCTGATGAAATGCTTTCATGTGACTGTTGGAAACTAACGTAATCAGTGTCTGATTGGACCGTGGATGTCACCGTCCTGCACCCAGAGATTCAAAATTGCCAATTTGTGAAGAATTAGCATTTGGAACCGTGGGTTCGATCCAGTGTACCTTAAAGGTGCGGTGTGTGCGATGTGGTGACATCTAGAGGTGAAGCTCCATGTTGTATCCATCAGCAGGAGAACCTCAGAGACTCCAGTTGTCATTCAAACTCAAAAGATGTTGAGTACGTTTAGTACAGAGTGGACAGCTTCTCGTGTAAATATACATGAATGGGCTCAATAAAGGGTGATTATGAATTCATGAAAATGTCATCTTGTAATATTTTTTCAGAAGTGACCAAAAATTCCTGAAACTGTACACACTGCACCTTTAAATATGTTTAGGTTGACCCACATTAAAGTGGTGCATGTTGTGCAAATGAATCACATCCTATAAGATTCTTTGACAGCCAAGCAACGTGTGTCACTAATGTGTGTTGTGCCAGTCCTGATGAAGACATGACAGGAATTAATGCTCATTCAAACTAACATCTGAATCCATGGATGTACTAAGAGCTTGATGTAGATATCACACATTAGGGAGAAACAAATACGGTGAATTTTAAAGTGGAAAAGCCAAACAAGTCTAATAAGGGAAGTGTGAGTGATGAGAGCGGGAAGCTGCTGACCTTTACAAACCATGTATCTGCTCCATTACGTTGTTTTCTCAGTATTGGCTTCAGGGCAAGACTCTGTGTGTTGTTCCTCTGTTGGGCTGTGAGGTTTTTTGTTTTCACTTCTTTGTTCTTTGTCGTTTTTTATTTAAATTTTTTTACGAGCGGTTCGTCGGACACAACAAAGGAAGGAGAGCTGATACAAAGTTAAACAAATTGTATTTATATTTCAAACATTGAAGAGTCGCATGAGGGGATGGATCTGCAGGGGCACAGCAGCATCCACAGCACTGAGCAGGTGGAGTTAGGTTCACATGCGGAGAGTGGCCATTACCTTTCAGCAAGCCAAGCCGTGTTTACCACTTTACCTGCGTGTTTATGCTGATTGGAGCTGAGAGTCAGAATTTAATCTAACCGGGTTAAATCACCTGAAATCCAATGACATTCATTTACAACGGGGACGTGGCCAAAGGATCCACCGGCAAACGTTTGATATCAAAGGAAATGCAAAACAGCACAAAACAGAATAGAAAAAATATTGAACTCAGCAGGTGCAATGATCAGGTACGGAAACAAGAAGTGTCTGTTCAAAAAAGATAAGATAAGTTAAACCACATTTGCAGCAGTTGAAGTGCCGAGAAGAAATCCTCCAAACATATTTACCGCAATGCATGTGGTGCAATACGAGTGTGCGCGATTAGAACTGCACATTACGGCAAGAAATGATGCACAGTCATGAGACAAAAACTGTGAGCATACGTGATTAATGAGTCTCTGTGGATGCTCCGCTTCTTTGTCCATATTTGGATGAGGTTTCAGGAACTGGGCGGAGTTAGGCATGTGCAAAATGGCCATCTTCATATCGGATGTATGGTTTTATCCATCACATCGTCTCCTACAGGAGCGACGAAGGAACGATCTTTGCCATAGGACACTCGGGCCTGTCCGACTGGAGGAGCTGGCAATCAAACCACCGACCCCCCTGGTTGGTGGGTCGCAGCCGCAGCTGCAGCCGCAGCCGCAGAAATCCTGTAAACTAACCACGTTAGCCCGCTCTCGATTCCTGTCTCACTGTGGTTTACGGCTCATACCGACAGACAGACTGAACCAGAGACCTGTCTGTCTGTCTGTCTGTCTGTCTGTCTGTCTCCCTCACTTCTTTGTGAGAGCTCCTTGGCTTGATAATGCCTGTTAAATCTGCCCCCTTCCTGTCTTACCCTTTAGCTCCACTGCGTCTCGCTCCTCGGGAAACATTCTCAACAGACACTTTAAGGCTTCCCATAACTCGATCAGGCAACTCTTACCGGGATGTTAATCCGGCACGACGCCCACCGAAATGCATTAGAAGTGTCAGTATCCTATTCCTCTCGTGTTGCATGGGTCTAATATGCTTTCTGAGCTCGGGCGCTTGGAATCCCTGACACCTGGCTGCGATGCCTGACTTTGATTCAGACCAAATGTATAATATATCATTTAAAAATGAAGAGGAGTTTTAAAAGGTAAAAGGAAAAGACTGCAAAATCAACTTTACTGTTCCCCATGAGCCCGATGATTCTGACAAGAAATCTAATGAAAAGAGCGAGACCAACATCGCATTAGTCGATTGCATTTAACTACCGTGTCCCACTAATGGCTCTCAGTCCCAACCTCATTGATTCCTACTTAAGGGATAAATCTTTAAGATGAGTCAAATATCTTTCATTTTTAAAGCAACATAAATTACTGACACTCTCATTCCCTCCCCAGAGCTCATACCAAATGTTTCAGAGATCCAGCCAGTGAACTGAAATCGCCTTACGTCAGGGGCCACAAACGGAGCCAACAGTTCAACGATATGAATGCTGCCATTTTGAGGGGGCGGAGCCACAATGTAAATGTCTGGTTGAGACCTAACTTCATGATCAGCTTTGAGCTACCTTAGCTGGCAATTGTGACATTTCACCCTCTGACAATTCCATATTTGTCCCATCCAGTGACAAACTGCATGTCAAGTGGGCCGGACCAGTCAAATCACACTGTAATGATCTATAAACAAAGACAACTCCAAATGTTCCCATTTATTTCAGTGCACACAAGTACATTATGTCATTTTTTATGTTCGACATCCCTGCTCTAGGTGGAACTAGACCAAATATAATGGCATAGTCACAATTTGTTGGGGATCCATCATATGGGGACCATGAATATCTGTAAAGCATTTTGTGCAAAATAGTATCTTGTGGGTGATGAAATATTCGAAGGAGTAGTTCAAAAACAATGGACTTGTATTGGGACAAGAGGAAAAGTCATTGGGATTCGTCCTCTGGGACCGAGAACCTTTGGAAATGTAAATCCATTTGAATAGTAGTCGACATATTTGGGTCTACATCAAAAGGTAGGACGAATAAATAGAAACCTGTGTGAAAACATACTTAACTTTCCTGTCATTTTCTTTTCTTTCAACAAATCCTCTGGAGTCCGGATGAACCGGACGCCCCCCCCCCCCCCCCCCCCCCCACCGGAGTGAAACACAAAAATTACAGCTGCATGACGACAGCGTCCAAGTGAAGTTGTTTACAGGCCGTTCATCAAGCCGATGCTTATAGACGCTTTTATGGCGCAAAGAAACAATAAGACATTTGGACAGAATTGTAAACACAGAGGAATGTGTTATTGCTGTTTATGACTTCAAAACAACTGAACTCCTTCCAAGGAAATCATTATTTGGCCAATCGGTGATCCCCTCCACTCCCAGTGAGGGCTGAATTCCTATTGGACGACATGTCATGGCTGAATCTGCTCATATTGGACTAATGGGGTTCATGTGATATCTGTATGTTTACTGCACGGGCGTGGCTATATAGTGCTTGTATAATGGCTTTGCACTGCATCATCTTTATTAGATTGTGCCATGCAAATTGCACCCATGCATCACGCACTTGACCTGTGCTGTAAACTGAAGCTGAGAGTGGCGTTGACTAAACCGCTGAGAGGGTGTCCGGGGGGGGGGGGGGCCCCCCCAACGGGGCACCTCCAATCACTGCACATCATCAAAGTCCAGCTTCCCGGGAAGTCCTTGAGATCCTTGTGTTAAACGGCCAAACAGGGGAGTGAAGCGGGGGTCAGTGCACATCTCTTTCATGCGTGTCATCGAGGCCGTTATCAGAGGCATGACCACATCTGAGCTGCTCAGAAATTAGTCCACCCCCCCCACCCTCCTCACCCCCTCCCCCACCCCCCTTCGGCCCTTTCATCGCCTTCGAGGTGGTTCCTTTATTCCTGACTCACCCAATAAGTGGTGCACGTCGGTGAGAGCTTCCTGACGAACAATGAACTTTTTAATAGCACAACAAAGAATGATTTAGTCAGGGTTTCCTGGAGCGAAGGGGTGGTGCCAAAAATGTTCTTAACTCCGGTAAAGGTGCAGTATGCAGAGTTTTGCCCACAATTTGAACACAAACACAATCAAATCAAAAGACTCGATCATCGTTCATGAGCTTATAAAACTGTTTGGTGGTTGAGCCTTTTAAGTTGCGCAATTAGCCTGAGTGTCTGCATTCCTTTAACAGATGTTCCTAGAATACATGGCACACTGTTCCTTTAACAGCTCCACCGTTTATCTAAGATGGCATCAGCGAGGGGGAGCCTGGCAAATCAGTGAAGGCTATGTCACGAGGCTCGTAGTGGGCGGTTCATTTGTGGCTGTCATGCCTAACTCCTCCTACTTCCTGGTTCATCCAAAAACGGGCAAAGAGGCGGAGCACAGTTAGACCTGGTCGGCCCAGGTGTCACTCCAGAGGCCACGCCCTTAATTAGGCACAATTTCAAACGAGTTAGCGGACAAAATGTGACTGGCTCAGACCAGAGCTATAGTTTGTAAACATGTTTTATTCACCTCTAAAGTCCACCATTTTTAACATGGGAGTCCATGAGGATTGACTCACTTTTGGAGCCAGCCTCAAGTGGTCACTCTGTGAACTGCAAGTTTTTCCACTTCCATGTTGGCCACAAGATGAGGATGGAATTCTTTATTAGTGCAGTTCGAAGGACTTCACTGTCTTCAGCGGACTGGCGGCTCTACAGACTGTCTGAAGAGAACAATACATTTCGAACAAAAAGATTTTAATACCCACAAGCCTGATCCAACGTTTTATTGGGGTTTCTTGGGATAAGTCAAAGCTGGAAATAGCGAGAGAGAGAGAGATGGGGGGGGGACTATTTCACAACTAAGCCATCTCTCTGCGCTTAGTTCCGTTACACATGACATCAACCGTGACCCCGGAGCAAGGACAGTGTGAAAAAACAAAGGAAACGTCAGACAAAAAAAATAAGGGGAATCATGTGGGTTGAACGCCAGCCACTGTGGAAGAGGGAGAGTTCACACCACTGGTCCATACCGTTCCCTGTCAGGGCGTAAGAATTCCTCTAATTTACTGCCACAGAAACATGTGTCGACTGCCCGGCCAGGGGGTAAAACGTAACGGGCCCAAATCTTCTCCTCCTCTGAGAGATGATGATGTCAGGACTTCAAAAAGCAGAGATACGGAGCTGATTCAATCTGAGTTTACGTCGTCGGTCAGGGGTGAGATAACACAACTGCCCTTCACTCGACCAGTGAACCTCACTGGGACTAAAGCCTGGTTCAAATGAGACTGAGCCTAACTTCTTGAGCTTAGGTTTGACTTTATTACCACGATATTTACAAAAATGCTGTTTGAGTATTATCATGCAAATATAGCTTTGGCCTAAATGACCTCGTAATAGAGTCACTGTGTTGTTGTATAGTGTTATGCGAGGAATGTGTGTAGCATAATAATAATAGGTAAGTAGATATGGATTTGGAATAGTTAAAGGTCCAGTGAGTAAGATTCATCTTTTTATGGGATGTACAAGACTGATGATTTTCATGTGTGTATAATCATCCAAATGTGCAAATTGTTGTTTATATGGCCGCAGAACGAGCCTTTATATTTCTGTCAGGAGCGGATCCTCTCGGCGGAGGCAGCCATGTTTTTACAGTAGCTCAGAATGGACAAACCAAACATCTTTTGATGACAACTGAAGGCTTCGCTAAGTTCTCCTACATGCTGGGAAATGGAAAAGTGAGATAAGCTGCAACTTGCAACTTTAGTTCTGAATGTAACTAAATCCTTCACACTGCACCTTTAAGACCAGGGAATAAAAATGCTGACTATTTTTTAGGATATGAATAATTCTAATTCTCGGCGAGTGGCACTGAGGCTCTGTCCACCAATCACTGACCCCCCCCCCCCCCCCCCCCCCCCCCCCCCCCCCCCCCCCCCCCCCCCCCCCCCCCCCCCCCCCCGGGGGCTCGGCCCACCCACCCCCGCCCCCCCCCCCCCCCCCCCAACCCTGACCCTGACCCTAAGCCCCGCCCATCCCACTCCACAGCTCCTTACCACCCTGTCAATAGGCCGATGATACATACAGGACGTCCTGCAGACTGTTGGAGGTTTGCTTTGATGAGGTCACATGACACTAAACATGAAATGCGGCGGCTTTTCATTAAACAACTCAGTAAAAGCCTTCTGGGTGAACAGTCGCAGAATTGATTGGTTGATTTACGGCTCACGTGTCAAAGTGATCTCTGATTGTGGGTGTGTGGTCAGACGCCCGCCTGCCCGGCAACCAGCTGTGTGTCTGTGTGTGTGTGTGTGTGTCTGTGTGTGTGTCTGTGTTTGTCAGACCATTTATTTGTCTGTCTTCCTTTTGTCCTCGGGGTCTTGCATCAGCGTGTAATTTATAGAAAGAGGAAACACGGAGGATTGTGAAAGCGCCAACAGTCGCACATCTTGCACTTTCTGCTCATTTGTCCTCAGTGTGCACTTACTCTTCTCCATTCTGTTTATCTCTCATAGTGTCAGTATACAAATATCAACACTTCACATGTTGCTACTGGAAACCCCTTAAAGGGGCAGTGTGTGTAAGATTTCTGTCATTTTTGTCACTTCTAAAAATACAACAAAACAATTACATACTGAGATTTTCATGACATTATAATCATGTAAATGTATTTTTTCCCATCACCCTTAAATGAGCCCATTAATGTATATTTTCAATGGGGGGGGGGGATCCTCTCCATGGAGGCGGCCATGTTTTTACAGAAGTAAAAGTGGACGTACCAAACATGTCTCGAGTTTACCACAGGTTCTCCTGCATGATCAGAAGGGTGCGGGTGACGTGATGGATACAACACGCAACTTCACCAAATCCTACACACTGCACCTTTAATATTCTATTTCCGCCCCGAAGCTCTTACATGGAGGCCCTTGAGAGAAAAAAAAAAAAGTTTG
>JAFBJT010109286.1:40027-48011 GCA_016785325.1 Chascanopsetta lugubris
GGGGGGGGGGGCAAAGTTCACTTGTCATAATGAGCCGGTCACTGTATGCGTCCACGGCTCCGTAACGCAGTCGGCGAATCACAGGTGCCGCTGATCTCAAAAGTGTTACCTGACAGGACAACATGGGTGTTGTCTTGAATGTCATGCGTCATTGTTTTGCAGTAACATGTGAAGTCACTAACAGTTCCACAGATAAGTGTTTGTTTTCTTCGCAGTGGAGAACTCGGAGGTTTGTATGTGTGTGCACCACAAAGAGACTGATACCGTGAAACCTTGAAAGTGTCCCGTGCCCCATGTGTAAGGAACAGGGCCTCAGTGTGATCGGCAGCTAGTCGTTTTTTATGCTAATGAGGTATCGGCAAATTAGAAGTAAAAGGCAACTTTCAAGTCAACTGCAAAAATGAGGTTTCTCTTGAAAATCATGAAATTAAAAAAAATCTCATTGTGTATAAAGTAAAATCTAATTTAAATGAGTAATATGTATAAACATACATATTTATTTATTTATTTATTTATATATATGATGTTCTAATTCATTGCCTTCAGTAATGCTGAAGAGACAAATGTCAAATGTTGAACTAAAGCAATCTAAAAATAAACAGGGCTTTGGTTTTGCTTCCGTTATTTGGCCGGACTGACCCTTTAACATCGTCAGAACCCACTTCAGAGAGCGTTTATCTTGGACAACTCAAGTACAACGGTGATTTAAAGTGTGTTTAAACAATGTGAGGGGTGTTTACAAAAGCCCCATTTGCTTACACCCAGAGTCTGATGTCCTTATCTTAAGTGCGGAGATAAAGCCACAGCCTGTGTGTCTGAAAGTAAACACGGTTCTGGAGGATGCATGAGGGTGGACCGGCGGCCATGTTTCCCAACCATGGACCACGTCACCACGAGTCTCAGCTAAGGGGGGTGGGGGGGGGGGGGGGGGGGGGGGTCAGCGTCACTCTGTCCTGTGGGGTGAGGTCAAACCGCATGCAAACACCAGCCCAGGGTACGAGGCCGCGCTTCCCCGTGGCGAGCAGAGACACTTCCTGTCGGATCACATGATGCCGTCCAGTGGTTCCCTTCTCACAGGAAGTGGCAGACACCACGCCGCTCCACAATAGCCTGAACGGGCAGTATTTATAAAGCCGCTCAGTCGGAGTCAGTCAGACCGTCTCGGACAAACAAAAGCTGCAGTGATTCATGGGAAAAGGTGGAAGCTGACGGTTCGAGGACAGTGGGGCACAATGGATGGTGTGTGTGTGTGTGTGTTGAGTGTGTGTGTGTGTGTGTGTGTGTGTGAGTGTGTGGTGGAAGGATGTGAATCATGGAGAGTTATGAGATCCTCATTCATTCCTGAAAACCTCTCTCTGATATAATCATTGTCTTCAGCTCGGGCTATTTATTTGATTCATTGGAAAACTAGCTGTTGATCATTCGATTGAGCCGACAGGTTGGAGCATGAAGGCAAAGCTGCATAACTGGAGAGACTATTCATCAGAGCCTATTCCACAAGGCCCAGCCATCCCCCGAGGAAACTGTAATTATAGATACTGATTTTAATTTGGATCTGGGAGGGAATTCATTTGTGCTCTCGCACAAATACCAATCTCCTGATTCTAAACTAAATCCATCATTTGTTATGTAAGAGTGAAAATGTAAAAAAAAAATAAAATAATAATAATAATAAAAGTTCCTGGATCCGTGTACTAGTTCCAATCCAAACCAGAATTGAATGGTTTCTTTCTTGGCCCATATGGCATCATTTCACCAAGTTTTATTATAATCTGCCTTGTGGTTTTTGTGGGAGTGTGCACATAAACACACACATGCCAGTGAAATGAAGGAATACTCAATATTTTGAGACTTTTGATTTTGAGGTCACAGTTGAGTCGGACATATAGAGATTATTAACTGTACACACAAGTATAAATATTGATGTCAATTAAATTTCTATGCCTTTATATTCAATCATTTGTTTAGTCATTCATTTTAGAGGAAGAAGACGATGCATAGGAATTGGTGGTGAAACATCTGGTGGTGAAGGGCTGAACCCCCCCCACCTCACTCCTCCCTTTCAGAGTTCATGCTATAATTAGAAACACTATACAATTTTGGCGACCATACACTTATTACAACATCAATTTTATACATATTCAATGACAGTAAAATTCTAAACACTGAATCTTTTTTAAATAACAGCTTTACGGCTCAATTTTGCCCGACTCATCACAACATCAGTTCATTATTAGATATCCCACAGATGAAGAAATAGTGACACTGGACCTTTTAAATAGTATCACTCCCCTGAAGTCTCCCTTGTTATATTCCGGTGCTTGTTTCACCGTGGTGTCGGGCGACGTGCGGTGACCCCACCGACAGTATCTGTGCCACCACGCACACACATGTGTCCGCTCGCAGGCTGGTGATTGGTCAGACTGTGAGTCTGCTGGTGATTTCGTGAGCTGCCTCAGAAGGCTGTTATTGTCTTGTTCTCCTGTCATTGCGAGACCACACGGCTGATCCCCTGCAGACTCATCGTTTGACTCATGTAGAGTAACAACCCGTCACAGGATGGTTCAAGAAATCCTCCCACTCACTCACTCACTCACTCACTCACTCACTCACTCACTCACTTACTCACTTCTCTCTTTCAAAGCACACTTCAGCTCTTTTTTCTATTTCCCAGATTTAGGTCCCCTGAGGTTCATATCAGCCGGTGTGGCAATCTGTCTTTCTGTCACGACCCGACCTCGACACACTTCCCGTGGAAGTCTGGTAACTCCTAAATTAGCATGTGATGGTGGTGTGATGATGGGATGTTGGACGGTCTGAAATATGTGCACAGGTATGAACACGGGTTTGGTGATGAGCATCTCACACGTTCTGCGTAGGAGTGAAGAACATGGGCTGTACATAAAGTTGGACTTGTCAAAACTTGTCAAAAATTCGTATTAAAGAAAAAACTTTTAAAAATGGTCTGGGTATTGAACCCATGACCTCATGCACTCAAAGAACAAGCTCTACCGCTGAGCAAAACCCACCCATCTTCGAGAGAGTCTGATGATGGTCTATATGGATTTGACGGTTCGGTCAATTCCCCATCCTTTAACATGGAGAAGACAAGCTTCACGACATGATCTACAGCCTGCCACTAGGGGGCCTTCGCTTTTTGGAAGGCGAGTATCTGCTTTAGGATCCGGACTTAGAACCAACACCATGTGTAATCAGTGCTAATCAGAGGTAGCAGCAGCCTCTGGAGCCACAAAAGGTTGTTATGGGACATTGTCAAAAGCGAGGCCATGTTCCGAAAACAAAGACTCCAGTTGCCCAGACGACAAAAAGGTCACATTCACCTTTGGTTTGGCAAATGATGCCCTCGCATAGAGTCCTGCACCGTATCAAGTTTCCAGGAGGAACCAGCGCGGAACATGCCGCTCGTAGGAAGCGCTAAAAAAGTATCAGGAGCGCTGGTCACACTTGACAGTTACATTTACAAGAGCATGACGAAGGCTGAACAGGAGCATGTGGAGACCATGACCCAGGCGACCTGACAGATTGGTTGGGCGTGTGTGTGTGAGTGAGTGTATGTGTGTGTGTGTGTGTGTGTGTGTGTGTGTGTGTGTGTGTGTGTGCAGTCATGGCTAATAGGTGCAAGAGTTTTGCAGATGCAGGACTCAGAGTGACTGACTACATTCACACACACACACACACACACACACACACACACACACACACGTGGGGCCACAAGCAACAAACAACGAGCCCCTGCCCCTGTCGTGATGTCGGTATTGGAAGTGACCGACAGGTTCCTTCTAATAGCTGAGGGCTCATTGTTGCTCGGCGTTTGAAATGGGTCTGTTAAGAATTACACATTTCATGCGCATGCTTGTACCCACTTACCCCGAGTCACATGGTGCACGGGAAGAGATTCAGGATTAAGAGTCGGACAGAGAGTTCATGGTGTTATTGTGTCAGCACTCATTGAAAATTAGCTTCTATTTTAAAGGGATAGTATGCTGGGTTTCCTTTGGTATACGGACCAGTGATGAGAGGCATCAAGCTGCAACTGGCAGATGTCACTCAAATCTGCACACTGTACCTTTAAAGTTTCTATACAAGCTACATACTTACCATGTGAGGTCAATGCTGCTCAGTGCGAGGGTCGAAGGATTAGGTAATGAATGTTGTTAATGGTCAACATGAGGCAGGAGGAATGTGTGTGTGTGTGTTTGACGGTGTTTGTGTGTGTGTGTGTGTGTGTGTGTGTGCGCGCACGCGCGTCACATTTTCAATGAAAACAGCTGCATGCTGTGATTGTTATTCGATGTGTCACAGTTGTTGAACGTTGTTTTTAGAAGTAAACCGTTGGACTAGACATCATGTAAACATCCCGCTGCGGCTCCTGGTGAATCTCACGTCCCATTTAAACTCACACTAACTCTTACACCCAGAGACCTGGTCAGGTCCCACACCGACTCCTACTTCCATTTACAATCGCTTCCCCAAGAAACACTCTTCAAATATTTGCGTTAAACTTACAGTGTCAAAGAGATCCGCTGATGGATGTCAGATGTTATTTTGTTTTCCACCTCTGTTCCTCCGCGCTCTCGCGCCCGCCCCCCCCCCCAACCCGTGTCACAGAGGGAACCATTCCGGCCTCACCTTAACAACACATGAGTGTTTACAGAAAGCACAGCGAGGGAAAGACTGTGTTGTGCATGAGTCGGATTGTGCACCTGTGTTGACCATAGGCGGCACGAGTAGGAGACGGACATGGCGGCGGTGTGTGTGTGTGTGTGTGTGTGTGTGTGTGTGTGTGTGTGTGGGGTGTGTGTGGGTGGGTGTGTGTGGTGTGTGTGTTGGGGGGGGGGGGGGTTATCATTTTTTATTGGGCTATTCAAGTCTTAAAGATCCCGGACAGGCTTTTATATATGACTCTGTGAGTCACACTCATCCATAAAGTGCCTGGCGATGTCAGTGTTTTGCCCGAGGTCTGGAGGAGCCATGGATTGAACATCGGACATTCTGATTGGATGTTACGGCCCATTTACATCGAATAATAAGCCGGTGAGTAAGACTTAAACTCACAAGGGTCAGGGTCAGGGTTAGGTCGCAAGTTTCCTGAGTAGTCAGGGTTCTATCTGGTTGTGACCCAATTCAGAGCATTTCACTGGCTGAAACTAATGGGCTGTGTATCGCGCTGGATGACTCCACTTCCTCCCATTGTGCAAAAATGAAACAAACAAATCCTGGATACATGGCGCCTTTTGATATGAGAGTCCGCACAATAGTGATCAGTGGTTGGAATTATAGAATCTTGGCTTCACCTTATTTTGATCACATTAAAGAACTCGATGAAGGGATTTTTATTTTGTGTTTTATATCTATACCATTCCATTTGGCAAACAGAGAATGTAAAATGTGTGTATAATAAGCTCTGTCTTTATTTAAAGTCACATTAAACTAGACCAACTTAAACATGGTTAGGATCCACGGAGGGTTACTTACCATAGCTTTAAAGGCTGTTGTTGTTGTTGTTGTTGTTGTGCGTGAAGTTGCGATGCTTCAGGAATGCGTGGTGTCATTAAGTTTCCCCCGGTGCTGACGCACCAGTGTGTGTGTGTGTGTGTGTGTGTGTTTGTGTGGTTTGCGCGAGCCCTGACGTTGCAGTCTGGGCGTCTTCCAAACGATTCCGCGCTGTGAATCCGACGCTCAGGTAAAAGCCTGCGCTCTGTCTCGACACGCGCTCGTGGCTGAGCGTCTTTCTCCATGCAGGCGGCTGCCAACAGCGCTGTCATTGCACAAGTAATTACACAACAAATCAAAGAGAAACCAAACTTCACTTGTGTTTCCCAACTCGCGCTGTTGAGGCTTGGGTTAGGGTGCAGGTCAATTCAGGGAATCTTTACAGCTCTACTGTAACCACTCCCCCCTCCCTCCCTCCCTCCCCCCAATATACTTTGATCAGGGCTCTGCCGTCATTGACAAAGCCATGTATGGTTAGTAAAGCTCGCTGTTTACTCCGAGCCGCAGAGCTATGGCAGATGTACTCGTAAAATTGTCTCATGCGCTCAACACGCAGCTGGTAATTGCTGTGGCACAAATACTCCCGTACAGTGTGTGGTAATCTCAATGTTTTTATTTTTTTATTTTTTAAATTTTTTTTACGACCCCTGCTTTTATGCCTCCAAGATGTGGAGGAGATGTTCGATGACTTCTGTCATCTCTGTGAGTGACACGCTGGTCACGTGTGATCAGGCGCTGGTGGTCGGCGTTTTCACCGGGATCGGCACCGAGGCAGCGTTGGAACAGCCTGTGTGCCAACTTTAATCAACATCAGTGTGACTCCGCTGCAGAGGGATTTAATAACCCCTAAGGCAAAGTAGATGTGTACAGGCAGGACGTCTAGAATTGTTTTTATTGATATTTCTTGATATTTCTTGATATTGACACCAACACCTCCACTTCCTCCCATACTATGTTTCAGATTGAATTCCATTCTATGGCAACACAGGAGAAGAACATGGAGCTGAAATCCAATCAGGGAACATCCACTTAGAAGCCTGAGAGTGACACCGTAAATCAAACCGGCCTCAGTATTTAAATGGCTCATGTGGGGGGGGGTCGGGTTCCCGAGGGTCAGCGTAGTGAAGGGGCCATTTGTGGATAAAGAGGGACTCGACCACACACGTGTAATATATACAGTCCAATTCGATTTTTTCTAAGGTGCTTGACATGGAATGGAATGGAATGTGTAGATAAGACACTTTAATTCGATATTGGAGCAAAGATTTACATTTTATGACTGTAAATATTAAATTCACATCGAGAGCACAATGAGTATATAAACAGTCTTATTGTGGTTTGTTCGGAAATGACAGAAGCTGCAGGGTCAAACAATTACCAAGTACTTGTGTGTATATGTGTGTGTGTGTGTGTGTGTGTGTGTGTAAAAACATTCTGTTGTCAGAACCAGTGGACGTCATGGGGGCCTAAAGAAATAAATTAGAAGTCATTTCTGAGGTCTTGTTTCAGGTCAGGGGTCAAAGGTCAACTGTGGTGAGGGCAGGGTTAGGTATGTGTGGGTCATGGTGAAGGTTCAGTCTAAAGTTTTGGTTTGGCTCTGTGCAAAGTCCATTATAAGTGTACAAATGTGTGTGTGTGTGTGTGTGTGTGTGTTGTGTGTGTGTGTGTGTGTGTGTGTGTGTGTGTGTGTGTGTGTCCAATAGCAATAAAAAGTGACATATGAAGCGGACACTTTGCTTAATGAACCTTTAAATCCGGCAGCAGCACTCAGGGGGAATTTCACCTGAGGTATTTGTAACTTAACTTTTGTTACAGAAATCAAATGAAAGAATGCATCAGTGAATGGATCAAGACATTTGTAGGCTGGTCATGTTTTGGCCCTGCACACACACACACTCACACACAAACACACACGTACACACACACTCTCTCTCTCTCTCTCTCTCTCTCTTTTTTCCCATTCACTTGCACAGACAAACACTGGAACACACACACGGAGCGGCAGACAGAGAAAAGCAGGGGATCCCGATCCGTCACAGAGATGACATCACAGCCTGCCACTAATAAAAGCCAGCAAAACAAGGGAGTCCCCAACTTCCCCTCCCACCTACACATCCCACAGATGGAACAGAGGGAGAGAGAGGAAGTAGTGCTGGGGCGAGAGACAGACAGACAGACAGACAGACAGACAGACAGAGAGAGAGAGAGAGAGAAAGAGAGAGAGAGAGAGAGAGAGAGAGAGAGAGACCATTTAAGGGATTCAGAAACACATGAGAGTGCACTGACACACGCAGGAACACACTTAAGGCTGCGTCTCCATAGTGACCAGGCTGTGCTGCCCCGGCTCGGGGAGGAAATGCCAAACTCAGAAATACACACGCACACACACACACACACACACACACACACACACACACACACACACACACACACACACACACACACACACACACACACACACACACACACA
>JAFBJT010109286.1:49148-79833 GCA_016785325.1 Chascanopsetta lugubris
TAATATATATATACACACATTAAAGGGCTCGATTATAAATTCGTAAAGACGTCCGTACATTATTTTTTTATAGAGGAAACAAAAATGAACTGAAATCCGACCAATTGCACCTTTTAAAGCAAAACAGGTCAAGATGTCCGCCACATTACACAACTTATCTCTTGGATTGGTTTTGTGTTACGTGCAGCTGGGATCCTTTTGATCAATTTTTTCAAAGTGGCAATCTTGTTGATCTCTCGGTGCTAGAGAGGAAACTTTGATGTTTGCAGGAAATTAATTCAAATCATTGGCAACGGAAATTACTGCCCTTCATCTCCCAATAAACGAGCGGCTCCAGTTCAGAGACCCATGCGTCGCCCATGGTTACAAAATAAAACACACTCCGGAGCCCCCGCGTCAACACATGCGCTGACATCACTCAACATCTGGAGGACTCGCTTAACACACACCCCCTCTTCTCTCTCTCTCGCTCTCTCTCTCTCTCTCTCTCCCACCCCCTTCTACCCCTTCTACCCCCTCTCCTCTCCCCTCCCCGCTCCTCTCCTCTACTTCCTGTCTGGCTGTCTTTTTCCGCCCCCGCTTCCAGAGATGAAAGAGAAGAACCCCTGGCACACGCCTGTGACCATCATCATCACTGTGATTGGTGTCATAGCGATTGTTGCCTTGGTGACCGTGGCAGTTTTGCAGAACAAACCTCTCCCCCAAAAGTATAAGGTAAGGTAACAGGGGGGGGGGGGACTATTATAACCTGCTCTCCCCGTGTGTGTGTGTGTGTGTGTGTGTGTGTTTGTGTGCTCGTGTGTGTGTGTGTGTAACGTTGATATCTAACTCTAAATTCCACAATCCAAACATGGTCTCTTCGTAACTGTGACCTGGAGCTGCTTCTACAAATCCCTCACCAAATAAGGCCAGTGAATGATGATGAGGATAGTAACACAGTTAAAGGTGCAGTGTGTGAGATTTGTTGACATCTAGAGGTGAAGTTGCATGTTGCATCCATCACCTCACCCTTCTGAGCATACAGGAGAACATATGGTCGACTTCAGTTGTCATTCAAAAAAACAGATGTTGAGTACGTCCACTCTGGACTACTGTAAAAATATGGCAGCCCCTGTAGAGAGGACTCCCCTCCTCATGTTGATATACATTAAGGGGCTCATTGAGGAGTAATGGATCAAAAATAAAAAAAGGATGAGGTGATTTATAAATTCATGAAAATGTCAGTATGTCATTGTTTTGTGATACTTTTTGGAAGTGACAAAAATGACGGAAATCGTACAGACTGCCCCTTTAATGTGCCGGTGATACTCTTTGTCTGACCGCGTGTCTGTGTCGCAGTATGGGATCGTGCTGGACGCCGGATCATCGCACACAGCTCTGTACATCTACGAGTGGCCGGCGGAGAAAGATAACGACACCGGCAGAGTGGAACAGACACATTCCTGCAAAGTTAAAGGTAAACGCCGCTGCACACAATGTGTTACACACACAATGTGTTACACACACACATGCACGGATCACACACTGGTGCACACATGGTGCTCTTCACTTTGATCAGATGTTACTGCTGCAACTCTGGAGGATGGAGCTCGGGTTCATAGCAGCTTCAACCTTTATATAGATGATGGATTCGTCGAAGGTCAATAACGAGTGGGTGTTGACGCTCAATAACTCAATAACTTTGAAAGAAAATGGTGACATCTTGAACTGCAGTTTTTTTCATATGGCCGTGGATTCAGTTAAACTATAGGTCAACAAAGGAGCTGGAGCTGGATGACGATTGGTAGTTAAGCCTGAAAAGTCACTGTAAATTGGTTATTAAAACTTTAGATAAAAATGAGTTGTCTGAAAGTGTGTAGCTTTGGTAAACCTTTTCTAGCTGTGGTCTATTCATTAAGAAACTCATTAAAATGTAAAAATCCAGACTTAATGGTTATTGTATCAGAGGAGCCATTTATTTCTCATTTACTTGAGGCTCATTATGAAGCCATGACACTTTTTTAGCGAATCATCAGTAAAGTGACTTTAGTCCAGATGTTGAGATCTGTTGTTTTTATTGAAGAAATGTAGAAACTGGGTGTTTTTTTTACTAGAAAGTAAAGAAATGTTGTTGTAATTGTTGCATATTATTTAAGTCTTTTCTCTATATTTTCTGGTCTTGATACTTGATAGTATTGTTTATCTTTATCTAATTTTAAGCCCATTTCATATTCTAATGCTTGCTCAGAGGTCCAGTATGTAATGATATTACTTGTGGAAAACTAGGGCTACGTTTGGAATAGATTAGAGTAGAAAATAAATGTACTGGTGTTTAATAAAAGTGTACTCATCAGCATTTATTTATTGTTGATATTATTACCCCAGAATCTGACTATACTTATTTCCCCAGACTAAGGGCTAACGTAGGTTCTCCTAGATGCATGGAGGGGAAGGGTGTCAGCTGCAACATGTAACCTCCACAATGGATATCAATGCACCTTTAAATAACATCCGTCATGTGTGCAGAAGAGAAATACGTTGGTAACCTCTTCACCCTTTGTCTAACTTCTGCAGACGACCTTCTGTTCCCGAGCAGGATGTGACGTCCCTGACTCCCGCGGTCCTCGAAATGTTTTATGGTCCCTTAATTAAAAATGAATGAAAAACTTCCTGTTGACATTTTGTTCTCTGCTGCAGGTCCCGGGATCTCAAGTTACGCCGGTGCACCGTGGAAGGCCGGCGAGTCCCTGAGGGAGTGCATGGAGGACGCCCTGCAGCGGGTCCCCAGCAAGAGACACAGCGAGACGCCTCTGTACCTGGGGGCCACTGCGGGGATGAGACTACTACGGTACACACACACACACACACACACACACACACACACACACACACACACACACACACACACACACACACACACACACACACTCATTCACATGTTCCAATATTAAAGGTGCAGTGTGGGAGATTTTGTTCATTTTTGTCACTTCTAAAAACTATTACAAAACAATTACATAATCACATTGTCATTATTTATAATCACCTAAATGTATCGTTTTCGTCCCATCACCCTTAAATGAACTCATTAATGTATATTGACATGAGGAGGCGGGTCCTCTCTATGGGGGCTGCCATGTTTTTACAGTAGTGGGACTGTGGCACTGTGTAATTTGTATTGTATTGTTGTGAGTCTCTTATTTCCAAGTCTCATTTTATCTTACTTGATATGTCTATATTGTTCTATTGTCTTCTTCTTTTAATGCTAAGTTTATACTTCATTTAAATTATTATTATTAATTAACCGTGGCCTCCTTGCAGCTGCCGGAACCCTAATTTCCCAAGAGAATCTGCCCCAAGGGAATAATAAGGATTAATGTAATCTAATCTAACCTACTGAAAGTGGACATACTAAACATCCATTGAGTTTTAATGACAACCGAAGTCGACCACAGGTTCTCCCGCATGCTCAGAAGGGTGAGGGTGAGGTGATGGACGCAACACGCAACATCACCTCTAAGAGGTCACCAAATCGTACACACCACACCTTTAAATCCGGCAAATGAATGTAAGACAAAGGACAAACGGGAGCTACAATAATCTTATTTCTGCTGACTCTGGAGCAACTCTATCCTCAGCCTCCTCGTGATTTATCCCGACCTGAACTTCACTGCCTGTGCAGCCAATATGTTACTGTCAAGTGCGTAATACACGGCGCAGCCTATTTATTATTTATGCCCCGCTGTGCTGTAGTGTGCTGTGCTGTGCTGTGCTGATTTGACTTACAGATGCGAGGCTCTCTAATACACTTGTGTTGTCGGGTCCGTGCAGTTTGGAGAACAGCTCGGCGTCCGACAAGGTCTTTCACGCCGTGGAGCGAACGCTGCACGCGTTCCCCTTCTCCTTCCAGGGAGCCAGGATCCTCAGCGGCCAGGAGGAGGGAGCGTTCGGCTGGGTCACGGTCAACTACTTGGACGATCGCCTCAAACAGGTCTGCACGCGCACATACACACACACACACACACACACACACACACACACACACGCACACAGAGTACAATGTCAACGTGCGAGGTTGTGTGTTGACGTCAGGGGCCTGTTTCTGTCTTCCCTGCAGAACCTGGACACCAGAGGTGCCCTCGACCTGGGCGGGGCCTCCACGCAAATTAGCTTTGTTTCCAACCAGTATGACGGCTCGGAGACGCCCGACTACTCCGTGACCTTCCGTCTCTATGGCAACGACTACAACCTGTACACTCACAGCTTCCTGTGCTACGGGAAGGACCAGGCGCTGCGGTTAATGCTGGCACATCAAACTATGGTAAACTTCAGGTCTACATGTCTTGAATTGTGATTATTTACATTTGGATTAAAGGTGCAGTGGGTAAGATTTTTGTAAGTCATTTTTGTCACTTACAAAACAATTCCATACTGACATTTTCAGGAATTTATAATGTTTTAAATGTTTTTTTTTTTTTTCCATAACCCTTTAATGAGCCCATTAATGTGTATTTACATGATGAGCGGGTCCTCTCTGCGGGGGCCGCCATGTTTGTACAGTAGCCCAGAGTGGACGTACTTAACATCTTTTGAGTTCTAATGACAACTGAAGTCGACCTTAGGTTCACCTGCATGTTCAGAAAAGTGAGGGTGAGGTGGCGGATACAACATGCAACTTCACCTCCAGATGGCACCAAATCTTACACACTGCACCTTTAAATATTAATCAAATTTGACACGCCATTGGAAAAACAAATGGAACTGAAATGTGATGTTGTCTGCACTGTAAGACCCGGGCTCACTTCACTTCCCCTGGTTCCCTCGCTCTCTCTCCTAGTTAGGTCCAAGAACGATCTTGGACCCCTGTTTCCACCCTGGCTACACCGAGACCAGGAACTACTCCGCCCTCTACGACAGCCCCTGCGTGTCCGACAGGAAACCCCAGACACCTCCGCCCACCTTCCTGCACACGGGGAAGGGAAACTTCCATCAGTGCCAAGAAGTGGTGAAACACATCTTCAACGTCACACACTGCAGATACAGCCAGTGCTCCTTCAATGGGGTCTTCCAGCCACGTCTGCAGGGGCTATTTGGGGTATGGTGACACTGATGCTGTCAGTGTTTGTTTATTCACGTATCGGGGGGGGGGGGGGGCCCGGGGGGGGGGGGGGGGGGGGGGGGGGGCACGAGGCGCTGGGGCGGGTGTGCAGTGAGGACACGCATCTGTATGTAGTGTTACTCCTCTATCTCCTGTCAACTGTGAATCCCAGCGCACTGAAGCTGTTTTCAGGCCTGTGCTGAACTCCGGACTATTCCCTTAAGTTCATTTTAGGGGCCGTGTGTAAAAGTACAGATTAATACAGATGAAGCGGTTCTTGACATTCTCTCTGTATCGCAAGTATGATGCAAACACCACAGTTTGTTTTTACGTTGAAAAATGGCCGACGTTAAACGTCATATTGGAAAAACAATAGAATTCAGGTCAGTCAACAGAAAGCTGAGATCGCAGTCAGGCAGTTGATACGTACAATATGTTCTGGCTCATTGCAGGATCAGCCTTTATGTAAATAAAGGTAAATTCATCTCTAGATGTCACTAAATCCTGCGCACTGCACCTTTAGAATGAGTGCCCGACTTCTTCTAAGCGATCTATGCGACCGCGAAACTTCATTTTCCTCGGCAACACTTTCAGAGACAAATTGCGCCTGCTGGCCACTAAAGTCCTCTTGATTCATACACTGAGACTCCTGCTCCTTATCTTGTTGACCTTTATCTTATAAACCTGATGACTTTTCTTCTCCGCAGATTTGTATTCTTCCATCGGTCTCATCACTTCCTGTCTGTCTCTCGCCACAGGCTTTTTCCGCGTACTACTTCGTCATGAACTTCCTCAACCTGACAGATACCTCCGTCCCCCTGAAAGCCGTCAAGGACAAGCTGTCGCTCTACTGCGCCACCCCCTGGGACGAGGTTGGAACTACGCATATTTATAGAAGCGCCGAAAGGCGAATGACAAATGTATCTGTTTTGGGTTCCTTATCTGTGTCCTCCAGGCGCCCGCGGGCGCTGCGTCGGCGATTTTGACCTTTGACCTGTCTGAACAGATAAGGCGGCAGCACCCAGGAGTGAAACTAAAGTACCTGGCCGAGTACTGCTTCTCCGGCACGTACATCATCACCCTGCTGACGGAAGGATACAACTTCACCTCAGAGACCTACCCCAACATCAAATTCATCAAGAAGGTCAGTGGGTCACCGTCCACTCCTGTCCTATGTCTCCATGCCTGGTACCACGCCCCCACCAGTGTGTGTGTGTGTGTGTGTGTGTGTGTGTGTTGTGTGTGTGTGTGTGTGTGTGTGTGTGTGTGTGTGTGTGTGTATGTGTGTGCGTACGTGCGTGTGTGTATGTATAAAGACCTTGAGAAAAAACAACATATCATGTTCAATAGATTAGAATTGGGGGTGTGGTGGATAATGTCCCAGGAGCAGATGGAACATGAGAGGTCGGCAGTTAGATCCCCAGCTCCTCTACTATCTACTGGAGTGTCCTTGAGCAGGATTCTGGGCCCAAGCTGTAGAGTATTGGTAGTGCGATAGATTAAGTGATATAAGGCAGTGGTTCTCAACTGGTCTGGCTTTGGGACCATCGCCCCTTAATGACCCTATTAGCCTTCGAGGGCATCATCGCCACCTGCTGTTAAGGAGTGTGAACATACGGCATCAAAAAATCCTCTTCAAAATAAAAGCACAGGATTTTTTTCTGAACTTTTTTTCCCCAGTCAAAAGCTCGCGACCCACTGAAAACGGGTCCGCGATCCATCCACTTTTGGGTCGCAACCCACCAGTTGAGACACACTAATGTAAAGCACTATATACGACTGCATGCATTGAGCTTTGAATTAATTAGACAGCAGTAATACTAATCGGGCTGGGGTGTCTCCAAATGCACTGGATGCGTGAAGTCATGGGTTCAATTCCCAGCCTCCCCATCCACCCTCAGGCATAGTACAGTCACTTTAGATTTAGCGTCTCCCTGCAGTATGAACAGCATGAACCACACTAAACTCGGCCCCTTGTTCACTCGACTTGACGTATGAGTGTACTCTCACTTCCATGACGTGTCACGGTGCCTCATAAAAAGCAAACCTGGGCAGCAGTGACGACGTGCCGATTACATAATAAAGGATTTACTGGATTAAAAGCAGGGTTGGGTGAGGATATGGGTCGAGTTTAAACACGTAGGTTCCACGTTGGGATCTCTGGTTATTACCTCCGAGAAGAGCAGGACTGACTGTGAGGAGGAAGTGTTCTACATGTAAGCCCAGAGGGACAACGCCACGTAGCTGCGAGGGCGACGTGGCATTTCGATATACCCCACCAGATACTTTCTGCTTACTTGTCACCTCGGAGTGAAGTCGCCACGCACTTCCATCGCGGCAGCACAGGAATCATGGTGGCTTGATTCCGCCCTGCGCAATCGGATGTTATGCAAATGCAATTCAGAGCTGGACTTCATCCCAGGTGCAGTTCTATTAAAAACACCTGTGGCACAAGTACAAGGTTGTGCGCCTCATTAGATCCACATATTGAGGGATGATGCCGTAACTTCCTCATGTGACTGAGCACAACACAATTCTACGATTCAATTTAGAGCCACGTACATCCGTACGTCTTTGGAGAAGCCGGGAATTTAACCCACAACCTCACGCAATCAAGGGGCATGCTCTACCACTGATACATACCCACCGCAATACGTTGTCATGACTTATGAGACACAACAAAATATCCTGGTGCCAATCTTTAATATTTAGCTTGATACACATACACTTTGGAACTTTGCTTGGTGGCACTTGTGGACATTGGCAAGTCACGGTGTGTTTGTTAAAGGTCCAGCATGTAAGATATCATTGAAATAGCATCCCTTTCTTTTGACACGGGGTAAATAGAAAGTAATTAGACTGATGTTTTTGTTTGTGAATGGTTCTTTCCCCCCGGAATGAGCAGGTCCCCCTTTCAGGAGGCCGCCATGTCACACCGCCATTTTCCTTCAGTTGCTCAGCATGGACAGTTTGAATGTTAAGTGAAAGCTAACACTGGTTTGCATGTGTGTCAAACTGTGAGGCTGATATCATATCATAGCTCTGCGGTTCCATCCACTATAGTTATGATGGGAGGATGTTTGAGTGGGATCTCTTCCAAAGTGTAAAAACAGTATGAAATATTCACTTCAGCCTCCTGATGTAGTGTCTGAGGTCCGCTGGTGGAATAAAAGACGAGTCATTCAAACGTATGGGCCAAAAACACCCATAACTTCTGAGCTGGGGGGACATCTAGTGACCGTAAAGGCCGCTGCAGATGATTTACGGGACAATTTCCCTATTCATCACACGGATCGGTGGGTGACCTCTTGTGTCTGGAGGCCGGGGAGCATTGTTTATGTTTCTCCCTCCTATTTGTTTGTATTTGCTTATAATAAGTCCAATATATAGTAACAGTTGTCCCCCCCCCCCCGCCCCCCGTCTTTAGATAAAGGGCAGCGACGCCGGCTGGACACTGGGTTACATGCTGAACCTGACCAACATGATTCCGGCCGAAGCCCCCGACTCTCCGCTTCTGCCTCACCCCGGCTACGTCTCCATCGTCTCCATCATCGCCATACTCCTCTTCATCCTCTTCATTCTCAGCCTGCGCCCCCTCTGGCCCCGGTGCTCCAAGCAACCTCAGATCATATAAACCACACACACACACACACTCACACATGCCTGCATACATACAATGTATATTTGAGTGACTATGAAGAAGGGAACCTGTGTGTTATAGTGCCAGCATGAGCTATTTTACCAATTTATGGAGCCGGGGGGGGGGGGGGGGGGGGGGGGGGGGTCGGTCAAATGTCTGCTGCACGACAAACACTCCCGCGGCTTCTCCAGGACTCAAGGACAATTCGGGGAGGGGGGTGGTGAGGGGGCGGGGCAAGGCCTGTCCCCCCCTGCCTCCGCCCAGTCGAAGGACATTTACATGTGTTTGTGAGTGTGAATGTGGGCAACCGAATGTGAACATGTGCACCCACGTCAGTCTGCATGTACAGTCTGTGTTTCCAATTATGATGTGAATATCAAACTCTATGAATAAAGCAAGACAGGTTTATATATAAAATGTTACTTCAGTCAGTTACATCATGTTTAACGCTGCAAAATGTATTTATTGTCCATTTAGGTCAAAGTACAACAAAAAAGCAGCAAGGAAATAATGGAAGACATTCAAATCCCTTACTCATCAGATGTTTTGCGAATAAATTAAAAAACAACTGAAAATACATAAAACATCCACCAAAGTATAATTTACATTTAGTTTAGAAATGATAATATTCTTACTATGGACAAACTACTTCTCTTTATTCCATGGTCTCTCAATGCTTATAATAAGCATTGAGATGTTGCATGACAGTGCTGCCCTCTAGTGGCGACGGGGCACACGCTGCAGTATATCCACCACAAAGCACGTTGTAAACCATGCCATCAGAGGCTGAAGGCCATTCATCAACAGAAAGACAACGAATGTATCCCTCTCGCCCTTTTACTCCGAGTTCCACCACATAATATTAAACGGGCAAAGCCATGGCAGCTCGAGCTCGGCTGCTGTCGCATCATGGCCTCCAGGCGGAGGGGAACGTTTCCCGTGCAAATACCTCGATGGATTATATAATGTGGTTAAGGCCGGGTGTGAAATCCTGAGCCGCGCTGGAATTACAGCGTTGGCCACTGTGATGCGGGAAGTGGAAACTTGTCGGGGGTTTCCCTCCGCTCGGGGGCCCGACCCTTCCTCTGTGTCACCGATCCAGCTCCTTATCTGCAGAGAATGGGAGCAGCATGGGAGAACAAGAAAACAAACGCCATCCTGATTATGTGTGTGGGCGGCGCCCGCTGCTGTACAAGTGCTTGTTGACATTGGCAGCAGCAGCAGCAGCAGCAGAGAAGCAATCACCTTTTGGAGTGATTACATGACTCCACTCGGATGGCATTACACATGTGGGCATGGTCAGATTGTTTAATAAAGGTGCATTAGACAAGTGTCTTATATATTTTCATTGCCGGTGAGTGGACAGGGCGTTGCCAATGCGAGAAATGAGACATTTCCAACTTACACGGTTGCCTCTGTTCTGCAATTGCATGAAATGACTTGGGTCACGCTTGTCTGGGCTAATCGTGTCAATGCCAAGACTCTGACGTGTGCACTTGCTCATTGAGTGATCAGTCACAAATGCCAGTGGTGGCTTTGGCTAGCTAGCAAGTTCTGATACTGCTAGAACTGAAATGGAGTCCAGGGTCAATGCTAGGTTGGGGGTGGGTGTAGTCAGATATAAAAAGAAAATAATCCTCTTCAAAATAAAAGCACTTATTTTTTCCTAAACCTTTTTTTCCCCAGTCAAAGGCTCGTGGCCCACTTGAAACCGGTCCGCAATCCACTTTTGGCTCGCAACCCACCAGTTACCCCCCATCACTGACAACCACTTTGAACGTTCCCTATTGCTGCTTTGAAATAGTCGCCAGTGCCAGTATGTCTTGAGCAATTTATCAAAAGTTTACACAAGAGTCCTTTAAAAAAATAATAAGAATAATAAAACAGCAGTAACAATGCGTCATCTCAGCTTTCTATTATTAGGCGATACCGGTGTTGGGGCGTAAGACGCTGACTTGCTGTGTTGCCGCAGCGATGCGGCCTGCTCCGAGACGGATGGGATGACCGGCAAGGGGTCGAGGGTGTCGGTCAGCTGGTCCTGGTCAATGATGTTGGCCGTCTCCGAGTCCAGCTCCCACACTTTCTCTTTGTAGAACCTCTGTCGGAGGCGTTTCATCTGGGGGAGCTCGCAGCACGTCTCCAGCACCACCAGGGCGCAGACCAGGCCCAGCAGCAGGTACACTGTGGAGGAGGAGACAGATGATGTTATTGAAACTTTAAACTCTGTGCAGAATTCTGCTTTTCCCCAAGAGCCTCTGCCTCCAGCTGAATGGTGGTGAGCCAAATTTAAACATACAATGGCAGCATATGACTGATAAGATCATACCAGGGTTTGGTCTATAAATAGTGGGTGTGGTGGGGACCGGTCATGACTTTGTTTGAGCTTGTCAATCAAATCAAATTAAAAAAAAAAAAGAAAAGATAAACAGTATAAACTGGGGGGGGGGGGGGGATAGTATATATGCTGCGTGACTGAACAAACCCAGATTGGACAAACCCAATATCTTATGGGCTAAACTAAAGGCGATCAAAGGTTCTCCTATGCAATGACAGGAAAGGTGAGAGGAGGGTTATGTAGCTGCAACACACAATCTCACCACCAGGTATCAGTAAATTCTATTTTTGCTACTTTAAATGTTTCAATAAAATAAAAACAGTGTTTTAAATAAGATTAGAATATGATATAATACAATTATTTCGTTAACAATTAAAAGAAAACTGTATAAATAAAGAACTAAAATCTTGTTTTATTTTGAAGGACCGATAGGCAGTAACAGGAAGTGGTGAATGGAATTCTTAATATTACGTCTCTCTCAATGGAGCGTGATAGTCACGTGAAGATGACAGATACGAGGAAGATACCGGAAGTAGAGCGAGAGTGCATTAGTTGTCGCTTGTTGAATTAATTAGCCGAATTGGAAACAGCCGGTGAAAATTTTGACCAAACACGAGGTTTGTTGTCAGTGTCTTGGAGATTAATCTTTGCCAAGATATTATTTTTGAGCCACTGGAGATATTTCCCTCGTCGGGGTTGCATCTTATCATGTTTTAGCTACACGTGTGCTCATATTGTTTGTTTATATTAGCATTCAGTTGCAAAGTGAATGGACTGTTCGCCGCTCCTTAGCCAAAACGAACCACAAGGAATTGTCAGACTGTGGCTAAGCTAACTAGCTAAAAGCGAACAAGCAGTGCTAAGTGTGGCTAAGCAGGAAGTACCACGCCATCTCCGGACACCTGAGGCTTTCCGAATGATGAGGCCACAGACTGAATTTGGGAAAGAATCCAGGTACTTAACCTAAGTTTTCTTCTTCTTTCTCTCTTGTTTATTTCTTTACATGTTATCAGACCTGCAACAGTTTTGTTTTGTACGTTTTGTTTTAATAATTCAATGTCTTGTATGATTTAGAGTGTGCCTGCCCATTGAGTTGTGTAAATTAATGAACCTGAAGTTCAATGGCCTGCTTGTCGATGGGGGTTGTGACTGGTGTATATCCCTCACAACCCCCTTATCTTCTAAGCATGTAGGAAAACCTGTGGCCCCCAGTTCAAACTAAACTCAGGGTGTCCAAGTGTGTCCATTTAGTCTCACTGTAAAAACATGCTACTGTAACGTGGCAGTTTCTAAATAGTAAATATAGAGGGTTAATTTCAGGGCAATGATGACATGAGTTCCTAAATTGATAGGATTATACATTAAAACATCTATTTACTTAATCCATATTCAATTTCTGCCAGTGCATATGGACACATTGTGCGCATGGTACCAGTTTAAACACATCTGGATTAAAGCAAGATTTTTGGTCTCTGGAGGAAAAAAACAACAATTATCCCATTTGGACACATGTTATGAGATACCGCAAGTCTATTCACATGTTGACGTGCTGATGGCAGTATACACTGAATGCTGCACTTTACATACTATACGTATGTGTAGGTTGCAGCATCACTGTTGATATTTCTCTGTATAATACTAACTAGACACTCGCTTCAAGGCCTTTCGTTTCATTCTGCTAACATGACAAGGTAAAAAATGGCAATGTTCGGATGTTTTGACTAAATTTCTGGATGGTTGGAGGAGATGTGAATGTGTCATACTCTTTTAAAAGCAGTCCATGGTTAGGATTCTGATGATTCACCAGTGCTCTGCTTCCGGAAACCCACTTTAATCCAGGGGCGACAATAAAAGCCGTCCTTTGTCCATTATTGCGCAATATTTTTACTTTTGGAGATAAAAGTCCTCCGCCTGTCAGCAGTGACAGTAAATCCAGCCTCACCTGTAATAGTCAGCCTGTAGAGCCGAGGGTGCGGGTTGGCCTCTTTACTGTGGGTCTCTCCGGGGACATAATCCCCGAGGCCAATGGTCGTCAGAGAGATGAAACAGAAATACAGAGACTCCAGGTAGTTCCAGTCTTTCTCGAGGTTGATGAAGATCCACGCCGGGATGAAGATGAAGAGCAGGGTCATGAGAATGGTGAGGCAGGTGGCGTGGATGAAGGCCAGTTTATGTTTGGACATGGCCCATCGGCGGTGAAAGTAGGATACGGGATGCACCGTCACAACCATCATGATCCTCTGCACCACGGCAGAGAGGAACAGAAGTGTGAGGGGAATGCCGAAGACGGAGTAGATGATACAGAAGGCTTTCCCTTCGTCCGAGAGAGGAACATTATGGCCATAACCTGGGAACACACAGGAGGCACAGCCTTAATTAAAGTGGCAGGGTTCTAACGGGAGCCATTTTGGCTCTGTAAAGCTTTACAATGACAGAAAGAGGACAGAAAGAGACTATTTCAAGAAAGCATTATTTCCAAGAATCACAATGAGTAACTAAATGAATAAGTGAATTACTAATTGAGTTTTATCAGTAATTTCTGAAGTTAGCCTGTGTATGTTTACACTAGAGGGGCTGAGCAGGTACTGGGTGGATTTTAATTAGTTCCTTTCAGCAGCGCTAACAGTTAAACCACCGCATGGGTTAATGGAGCTCCAGGGATGTGAATTCTCATTAAAGACACAATCACTGTGCACCGTTTCTAAACCGGCTTCTGTTTAATAAATAAGAGGCGGTGCAGCAATGAAAGCTACACAAGAGGTTGTTATAATAGAAACATTAAAACACCCTCAAGGATGTAGAATATGTAATATTTGTCCTCGAAGGGTTTTTCACCTTTTCACAAATGTGACATAGAAATAGACTTGTTCGAGTGGACTGCTGCCTATGACGCACATTTCAATGATACAATACAGTCATGGTATTACGCTATCAAAAATGTTATACAAATATATACAACTCTAGATTCAATTAACTACAAGACTATATTGATCAACTCATTCATGGTGAACACAAACTCGTAACTCAGCACAGTTTGATATTGTTTTTTTAAGTTTTTTTTACAATATCTGTGCATCTCAGGCTTATTTTTTCCAGTCAAGTTGAAATGTATTTGTTGTTTCATCATTTATGTATAATTTTACCATCTTTATTTCCTTGTATTGCTCTCTTTTGTATTACTGATTATATGTCTTATCATCTTTGTCTCTGTCCAAGTGATATATTTATTCACTGTAAAGGTTCATTGTGTAGGATTTAACGGCATCTTGGGGAGAAGTTGCATATTGCAGCTCATTTCATGTCCCCTCAGGGTGTTTACATGAACCTATAATTAAAGGCTCTCACAAAAGCCAGTGTTTGTCTTCCTGGCTCCTGAAGACATGTTGTCAACTGCAATTTTTGACGTATTAATAAATACCTCATTTTAAAGTAATAACAGTATTCCCTTGACACTGATGGATTTCTTAAATCCTACACACTGTCTTTAACATTAAATGTTCACCTGTAAAAACAGTGTGAATTTCATTTGATCTGTTTAACATGTCCTTTATAAATAAAGTTTTGGTCTCTTGTGACAATTCTTCCGGCAGGTTTGTATCTTTCATTATGACGACTTGATGTTTTAGCTCCATTTCACATTTGTAATAGACAATGAAACTGGTTTTACTTGCTACACTCATCCCTCCTCCTGTTCACTATGGCTTTTTAATCAACTTTCTAACTTGGCTGTCACAGCTGTGAGGGACAAAACCCACAGAAATGTCCTGCCGTCTTTTGTCCTCACACTGCTGCTGAACAGGAGAGCAGTGTTATCGGAAACACAAAGAGGGGCTTTCAGTTAGACCTGTTTATTATATCCAGTTTCAGGTGTTTGAGGACCATCATTTTAACAACACTTGAACACACCTGTTAGTCCCTTGACCATGTGACATTTTTAAGCACAGACCTTTAAGACTGAATTTTTTGAAAATAGAATAAGACACACACCTGTTTCACAGCCTACTGTATAAGCCAAGCCAGAAAATGGTGATAAATGACAACCCATGAGCCAATCCATAAAATTGTGATTAAGCTTTAAAGGATCCATAAAGCCAATGATTAAGTCTAACCCCCTTCGGCTCCAATGTATTTGCATCTTTACTCGAATATTTGGAAACAGAAGGGCTCACAATTCAAAATGATAGATAAAATGGTTTGTATCGAACTTTATCAAGTCTTGATGACCCCTCAGTCTTTAAAGTACAGTTTACATTCACCCAGTCACACAAATATTCATACAGTGCATTCATTGACAGTACTTTATTGGTACATGGGACAGTGTGGGGGTATCTTGCCCAAGGACACCTCAGCATTCGGAGTGAAGGAAGCGTGGAATCGAACCTCCAACTCCTCTTCCTTCATTAATTCATAATTCATCAGTTTCTACCAAAAGAGATGTAAAAAAATACATCTTAATTTTACACACTGCACCTTTAATCCTTTACACCCCCCCCCCCCCTTCCCCCCCCCCTTCTCCTCACCTGTCCCGGGTCTTACCTGTAGTGGTCAGCACGGTGCTGGTGAAGAACAGCGACGACACAAAGTCCCAGTTCGGCTCAGTGTTGTTGCTCAGTATGGACACACCGTAGTTACTGGCCTCCAGTGCCCGCACCAGCAGCTCCTCCAGGCGGGCGTCGGACACGCAGGTGTGGTTGCTCAGGAAGTCCCGACGGGCCTCTTGCAGCTCCCCCCGCAGCTCCTCCTCGTACGGCAGCTCGATGGCGGAGAAGATGCCGCCGCCGATGAGCAGGTAGACGATGTAGCCGGTGAGCAGCAGCGCAAAGTTTAGCGCAGACCGGTGGTTATCCGCAAACCTGGCGCACCAATCCCCGATCATCATAATCCCCGCGCTGCTGTCCCCCCCACCCCCGGATGATTGACACCTGATGTTTCAATGATTGACACAACTTTCCTTTAGTGGTGATTTTGGAGTATCCTCTCATTCCCAGTGACTCCTCTTCCTCATTCCTCTTGTGCCTCTGGAAACGGGTGGTGACGTTGGTCATTCAAACTGCGCCAGGTGGCGTGTGTGTGTGTGCGCGCGCGCGCGCCAGTGAGTGCCTTTAGGCTGTAAAAAGCCTGAGAAGTTGGTGGGATACGATTATTTTACAAGTCAGTGAGTGCAAATCAATGGAAAATGACCCCCAAGCCTATATAAAGGTTTCAGTCAACCTATGACGTCATGTGTGGGTGTGTGTGTGTCCCACAGGTTCAACAGGTTTTGCATGTTTTGAGTATCAACAATGTTGTACACTGTTAAACTTCTTGAAGGCACAGGGGTCAGGTTTCTGTGGGTAAAGAGACAGATTTATGACCTTAAAGAAATGAAAGTACCTGTTGGCAGATAAATGAATGAATCGACCTAAAATAAACAAATGGATACAGTGTTGTACAGATGAATACAAATAAAACCACATAAGGGAATAGTAAACAATAAAATGCATGAATTGAGATATTTTGAAGTAATGCCCCAAAGACCTGATTGGAAATAATTATAGTAAATCTCTAAATATTAAAAAATACCAAGAATCCCTCTGTCATTATGGTGTATTTTACTCAATTGTGTACTTAAGTTTAAAATAGTGCAAATTAGCACCACCTTGAAAATGATATGCATTACAGCCCACTCAAAGCGGGCTCTCAACTGTAATGAGGGATTCAAGTGCATTTTGTTGAGGGTGCTCTTGTTGTACACGTATAGAATTTGTGTCCTTGTGACACCAAGTGCTGTTTCCCCATCCACTATTTGTAATGATTTTGTCCACCACTAGAAGATGCTAGAGACCACTGTTACACAATCACACTGCACTGGCGACAATAGAAAGAAGGAACAAACTAAGGGAAACAAATGGCTTAAAAATAGTGTTTTAATTGATAAATCACCAGACATCTGCTCTATTTACTCAATCAACAGTTAATGCTCACATTTCCCTTTTTCTTGCAAAGATCTGGCAATAAATAAATATTTACAATTTTATGCAAAGCATAATGAGAAGTTTCTGCCATTAAAGTCTCTGAATGCGATAGTGTGAAATAAGTTGCTGCTCTATAAAAGAAGATGATAGATGATGGTCTCTAACTGATTTGCTTGGCTGCTTCTGGTGCATCCTCGTTCTCTCCGCTGAAATAAGTTTTCCGGACATTAATGAAGGGAGTTGTAGAGTTTCTGGAAAATCCTGGCTCATTTAATTCAGTTGTCTGAAGGGGGGAAGGAAAAAGACATTTTCAGTGTGGAACTTCAGTATCTTTACATTTCACTATTTCATAACCCATATTGTAACCGTAAGTCTAACCACTGTTACTCATGTATTTACCTGTTTTACTTATGCATTTTCATATTTACATACTGATGAGTATATTCAAAGTGAACGTTGTGCACATGTATTTAACACCTTCATTCATTTTTTCATTTGCACATTCAAATTCTGTGTTCAGAAAAGTGTGCTTAAACAGAAGAGGAGCTTATATACAGTAAAATAGAAAGGTCAGTCAATAGAAAAAATATAGCATTCACTCTGATAACTACAAATACTAAGATTAGGCCAAAAACATTTAATTAAATGATCTTAAAACTTCTATGAATGACAGTGAAAAGTAGGTACATTTTCTCTTTATTTCCCTTTTCAAGCTGCTGAATTTCATTGTTTCGCCCTCATAGGATTTTAAAAGCTCAATAGTGCAGAGTAAAGTCAAGTAAAAGTGAAGTAAAAAGTTCTAGTATTTGTTAAACCGATCAATGGTCAGGACCAACATTTCCATGTCTCACCTCTGCACTCGTATCTGAGGTCTGAGAAGAGGACGTGTTCCTGAGAGAAGACAAACAGTCCTAGTCTGCCTCCAGCCAGGGTGTGGTCGTACACCGCCCCCGAGTCCGTCAGTATTTCCCTTCCATCGTAGACCACCACCCTGCATCAGACCACACAGAACAGTCAATACAACACTAACCCATTCAATGGAATTATGTTTGTTGATACAGTTACAGTTCATCTGTATCTAAACAATATTGATTTTTCAGGCCTGTTACAGTTAATAGGCCGATCACTGATATCTAGAAGCAATATGCATTTTCAATGAAAATGCGTCTTTAGGCTTTGTTTGAATGCCTTCGTGTGGACGAAGTTGAGTCACAGTATCGAATTTTTTCGATTCATTAAAATAAAATGCATATTCAGTTGTTGATGAAACAACAAACAACGGCGTGGGTCTACAACTTGCAAGTATCATCAGCCATTTTACACTTTGACTCAGAGGACCCCAACAAGCCACCAACCCACTAGTGGGTGGTCAGTGCTGCCTCATGACACTCGCTGCAGATACACACCCATAGGAGATTAAAACCTGAAGTGTCCTGAGTTAAAACCGAGGAGGGACCTTGGACAAGTGCCATTTAGAAATTATTTTGTACCATGTGGTGACATGTCCATCATGTGCATATAAGGAGTTTGCGGATCTATGTTTACACAAGCCACGCCCGTCTGCCCAAATTCAACTAAACTGAGAGCTGAAGCCTCCACTGGTTAGTTTTATCAATTGGATTGATTAAAAAGATCCAAATGGCAAATATTCCAGGCAAATTTGAATTATTTAGGAAGGTGGGCCCCTCTAAATGGATTCTGCCCACGGCCCCATAAACGTTTGGGCCGGCCCTGCTGGATAAAACTGAGGACATGACGTCAAATGGAGATATAATTCAAGCACATATAATGGATCTTTGTTGCACCAATCGAAAATATCTATGTGTGTCCTTCACCGTGAAAGAGCTTCTTTTCAGTCCCACATTCAATGAGTCATAAATCAGTCATAAAGTCACTGCAGAGCTCAATTCCCAATATGCAGCATAGCTAACACTTGCATTCTCAAAGGTTACCTTCTTTCAGGATACTGGAACAACTGCACTTGGCACATAACAGTGTTTTCCTTACCCCCCCCCCCCCCCCCCCCCCCCCCCCCCCCCCATCCCCCCCCCCCCCCCCCCCCCCGCCACTTTCTCCTCAGACTTAAAACGGCACCGGCCCCTATGCGGTTTCTCTAAATCCGTACGTAAGCGGCACAAAGCACAGAAAAGCTATTGCTCGCAGGCCTTTTGTTCAAAGTCCATTAGTGGGAGGTGAAACCAAGCAGAAGTAGTCGTGACAGGTTGAGGAGAACTGGGTGCAACAAAGAGAGTGAATCACACTGTTATCATAAAATAACTCCCAGAGATTGATGATATCCTCAAGCATAAGGACATCCCAGGATGAATTATTCCTTCAAGGGTGATACTGAATGTGATTTTCACAGATTTATGAAGTTACTCAGCAGATTGTTGCCCCCAAAAACTCACATAGCCTGAGCTGGTATTGATCGAGGCCCCACGTATATGAAATAGAGATAGCCATATAGAGCAACATCACAGTTTTCGTATGCCCCACCCTCCACCTTGACTCTGGCAGAAATTGGATATTAAATAATTATAGTATAGTCACCAGTATGAATGAATACTTGTTTTTGTTGCTGTAGAAAGAGTCCTTCATATTTATCAGGAGTGAATGAAAGGGCACCATGTTTTTTTGCAGTGGCACAGAATGGACAAACTAAAGACCTTTTGAGTCTCAATGATAACCAAAGGATTGTCCTATTTATAAAAAAATAATAAAAAAAGTGAATCCAACTTGATTACTTGAGTTGAATCAATGATTTTCTGCTAATCCTGTTACTCTGATCAACATTTCCAATCAACTAATTACAGAAATGACACTTTGCTCTGTATTGTATTGTCTCTGTACCTGATGAACCCAGTCTTGGGTCTGTGGATAAGGTGCATGCGATAGGGCGTGTATTCCTTCCAGCCAGTTTTATTGGGGTCATGCCACAACGTTCGGACCTGAAACAGACAAGTATCTGATCATTACCGTCTCAATGTAACACTAGCTAATCTGCTTCAGGGCTTTCTAGGGGGTATTTTCCTCTTCTTGATTTATGATGTTCAGAGTACTAAAGAATACACAGATTCATACCTGCTGTCTGGTGTTTCCTGTGTGCCACAGGGCATTGCGTAGATACTCCCCTGGTCCTGTGATGGAGTTGACCAGTTTAATTGAGACTCCAGCTGTACCGAAGGCTTTGGAGGGTGTTTTCTCCCAATAGGCCTGGGACACCTGGCTCCATAGGAGGTGACAACATGGAGGATAAATGTGACAATTAAACGTGCATAAAAGGAAAAGCTCAGATAAAATATCCATGTTTAAAGTCAGTATTGAAACCTCACCTGTTTCCACATGACAACATAGAAGCGTTGACTGGACTGGTAGGCAAACACAATCCCCGCATAGTCGTCGTCTCGATTGGTGTTCACGTAAAACGTCACGCTGAAGTCCACAGCGCTGAATTTGTCATATCCTATTTAAACCGAGGGGACATTTGGTTTTTAGACTCCATCCTTCTCAGAATGGCTTTTCGATTTTTTTGCAGTCATGACTAATCTGACCTAAAGCGATGCCAGGGTCGGAGTTGGCCGCCTGCAGCAGCTCCGTTCCCTGGCTGCGGATCACCCAGAGGGGGTCGGACTGCGTCGTGCCTTTGGGGTCCAACAAAACAACCTGAAATTTTCTGAAGTCTGTGGACCTGATGTCTTGGTTCAGTGGACACGGATCCAGCGCATCTGGAACGCTGTCATTGTCGAAGTCGTCAAAGCATGCTTCACCACTGCCATCACCTTTAGAGGGAAAGATTGGATATAAAAAAAACAAGACAGTGACAGAAAAGACTATGGATGACATCACAATGATTAGCCTCTGTGTTATGAAACCAGACATGGCCTCAGTCCTCTTGGTCGGTTTCTGTTTTGTAGATTTATTACCTCTCTCTTTCAAAAGAACACTGACCGTCAGAGTCCAGCTGGTCCCTGTTGGGCACCAGTCTGCAGTTGTCCCGGTCGTCAGGGATACCATCGTTGTCGTCGTCATGGTCACAGGCGTCTCCCTTCCCGTCGCCGTCATGGTCGGCCTGATTGCTATTGGCTACGTAGGGACAGTTGTCCAAAGAGTTTTGGAGGCCGTCCTCATCGATGTCCTCATTGTTGTCGCACATGTCCCCCACCAGGTCATTGTCAGAGTCGAGCTGCACACACACACACACACACGTTTTTGGAGAATTTGAAATATTGCTCCAAATATGTCGATGGATATCAGAGCAACCAATCAAAACAACCCGAAAGTGAAAGCTATATGTCTTGCTTGCCCCCTGGGCTGGCTACACCATGTCCATTCCAGGTTAGTGGATGGGACATGGATCAGACTAAGAACATGAAATATTCATCAAAGAAATTGCCACTTTTTGGATTATTTTGTGTTTTCATTAACCTGCAGTGCGTTGTGTAGAAGGGGACAGTTGTCACACTGGTCTCCAACACCGTCCATGTCTGTGTCCCTCTGGTCAGTGTTGTAGATGTGCGGACAGTTGTCACGGTCGTTCAGAACCTCTGTAGAAAGAGTGAGGAATGTTCACATGCTGCGGGTTAAGATGCAGTTTATTTGCTTTTTCTTTTGAAAAGACATTGCAACCAATCTACATTTGTACTGTGTTTGGGTAGATGTAATATTTAAAGTATAATTCAACAGTTGTCCAAAGCAACTTTTACTGAGTTAGTCATTTAGAGTAGTTAAATGGCTCCATCTGATGTACAGTGGGTAATAAAAACAAGACTTCTGGGAACGAGGGAGCCATGATTAGGTATTTTGGAGGAAAGAAGAAATAAATCACACCATGAGTGTTTTCTCTATCTACACAATACAGATCAGGTTAGGCGAAAATAAGTTTATTCAAATGCTATGTTGGGGGAATTGATATCTAGTATTTAAAAGTAAGTAACATATTCCATGGTTTGTGAGCTCCTACCATCTCCATCTATGTCAATGCTGCAGGCGTCTCCCTCTCCATTGTCATCAGTGTCCCTCTGCAGTGGGTTGCTATCAAACGGGCAGTTGTCACAGCGGTCTCCAACTCCGTCCCTGTCAGAGTCGAACTGCCGAGGGTTGAACACCAGGGGGCAGTTGTCCTACACCCAACAGTAACACGTTTAATTCACGCACTCAAAGAAAGTGAATACACAACAGCGTTTAAGAAACAGCATCCGAAAAGCTCTTGCCCCACCCTCTCGTCTATGATGCCATCATTGTCATCATCAGGATCACAGGCGTCTCCCTGTCCGTCCATGTCCAAGTCTTCCTGTCCAGAGTTTGGCAGCATTGGGCAGTTGTCCTGCAGCCAATCACAACTTTAAGCAAATCCAACATGGCAACAAAGTATCTACCATTTTTGCATTGATGTACACGCTTTACCTTCTGACAGTGATAAGTTGCATTTTGCGTGCAGGTCAGTCCGTTGTTGGGCCAACCGTCCAGGTCCGAGTCTTCGCCGCACAAAATGCCGTCGCCTGCAAACCCGACATCGCACACGCACTTGTACA
This sequence comes from Chascanopsetta lugubris, assembly GCA_016785325.1. Taxonomy (NCBI): domain Eukaryota; kingdom Metazoa; phylum Chordata; class Actinopteri; order Pleuronectiformes; family Bothidae; genus Chascanopsetta; species Chascanopsetta lugubris. The sequence goes on from JAFBJT010109286.1 coordinate 71,683, forward strand.
GGACCTCGGACGCCAGGCCCAGGTACTCGCAGTCGGCATACTTGTGGCACGTGTGTGTGTTGTCTTTGCAGGGATTATATGGTTCACACACCTACAACAGAAGCAAGTGTCTGAGAAGACATAGCTGGCTCATGATTGTGGTTCAACACTAAACAAGAAAATATAAAAATTCTAATAAAAAAAAAAAAAAGAAAGATTAAAAGAATACCTGCTTGGTTCTCTGGGCCTCTTGCAGTCCGAGACCATACGGCTGTGTGCCTCTATAACGATGAGGACAGGGCAGACAATGGAACCCAGGCTCTGTGTTTACACACTCTATAACGCACACACCTTTCACTTCACACTGTGAAACATAGAGGGATTAGACAGGATTTATGATGTGTGCGGTTATACGTTGAATTTAGTGTATTTGAACTTTTTAGTTTGGATCATGTCCCATCCACTAACATGGAGGTGCCCAGGTTTATGACCCATACTGTTTCCATAGTCCAAAGACGTCACTTCTGAGGCTTCTCTTACCATACCATGCCATATATCATACCATACCGTGATATGGCTTAAGATTACAAGGATACATATATGTAGTAATTACCTCATTTTCGTCTTCACAGTGGGTACCATTGCCTCGTAAACCCGACGGACAGTGTCCACACTCCCATGATCCATCACCATGCGATGTGCACTTCACACCAGGAAAACATGGACTTGACAGCAAACACGTGTCTGAAAGCATGTATGCAAAACAAGTGAGTGCAAATGAATGCAGTGAGTCAGTTTCACACTGTCGCTGAGCGAATAATCTAAAACTGGGTCAATGGAAGTTCACATTTGACTCATTTCTTCTGCCCTGAGCCTCAATGATTAAATAAAGGCAGAAATAACAGTGCAGAATGTTTATCTGCTATTTCCTCTAAGACAAATGATTGAGTAGGTCCATGCATGTAAAGCTTAGCTAATATATCAAATATGAATCATAATATATTATATCCTTGGGTTCCTCAACGTGTTTAAGTTCACCTATAGGACAGGGTTGTTTGTTGCACGCTTTATAGTCCATGATGTCTCCAGCACAAGGTTTCCCTCCATTTTGAGGGGCGGGGTTCGAACACGCTCTCTGGCGACTTGAAAGGCCTCCTCCACATGACTCTGAGCATAGTGACCATTCAGACCAGGTCGTCCAGCCTCCAGCAACTACACACAAACGTATCAGTCAGCTGCAAAGCAGTAAACCACTACAGCGTATCTTGTATGATATGCATTTGTGCTGCTGTACTCACTGGAACAGAGTGTGTTGTTGCAAGGTTGTGTCTCCGTGGCACTGCCTGAACAACCCCTACCCCCCTTGTGGGGCGGAGGGTTGTTGCACAGACGCACCCGAGTAATGTTTCCCTCTCCACATGTGGTTGTACAAGTAGACCAAGGAGACCAGAGGCCCCAGTTCCCGTCAGCACGCGCTAGACATGCACATAAAAATTGTAATAACTAAATTTTTTTTTCACAGTGTTTCACAGTGAAAATGTCAAATTCAACACAGACCACCCACACGGAGTGCAGATCCAACAAAACATGTTTCCAATTATAATTACAAATAAATAATACTATCTAAAATCCATTGTTATGATGTTTCATATTTTTGCTCTTTACTTTAGATTGGATGTGATTAATCAATATATATATATATATATTAAAAAAATTAAGTCATATCAACTCCTACCCTTGCGGTCACACTTCATCAACATGCAGCTGCGGGTTTGAACTGAAGGGCCCGCGCAGAATGGCATGATGCCGTTACATGATCGGCCCCTCCGCTGTCCTCCACGTCCGCAGGTGACGGAGCAATGGGTCCACTCGGACCACGGGGACCAGCCATCTTCATTATCTACATACGCACGGACACATGTGCTCCGTCAGTAGGCTTTCGTCACACCCTGCGACCTTAGCACACTTCCGCACTTACCGACACAGACTGGGCAGCAACCTCCATCAATAAAGGATGGACTGATGCAGAATACAGGAGGGCATTCCACCTGCTGGCACACCGTCTCTCCATCCTTTAATGAAGAGAAGAAGAACCGTGACCATTTGAATTTAATAAGTCGTATCATGATAAGCAAGTTTTTTGCCAAATGCCAGTGGTTGCAGAGGAAAGATATGACTCATCGGTTTTGCCACTCTGCCAATTCCGCAACAGAATTAATAATATTCTGTAAGGAGAAACAGAGTCGAAAGGGAAATCAAATACCACATAAAGGCCAACACTTGCAATCTGGATGTTGGATAAAGGTAGAACTTACCCAACTGGTAAATACTTTGTGTTGAAGGGCTTAATTTGTCACAGTGAAGTTAATTCCCATTCTTTGTACAAATTAGATCAGAAGATTGATGCCACGCTCGCATCTGTCTGTTAGATCTGTAGCTATTGCCAAAAAACCATTAGCTTAGCACGAGGACCAGAAGCAGGGGAAAACTACCAACATGGTTCTGTTCAACTGAGGTCATTAATCTGAACCATGAAATCGTCTGGCACATCGAATCCCATCAGCACACAAATTGTTTTTAAGGATTTTGTACAGGTTAAGCAAGACGCACTTTATTATGAGGTTTATGAGGTGGACTTTTACCTCAGACAAGCTGTTTTCCGTCGGTTTTAGTCTTAATGCTAAGTTAAACAAACCATGTCGTCCTCAGTATTTTAAGCTCATGCACGTTAAAGAGCATGTGCGCCAGAATATTTCTTGGCTGCGTCTCCGGCTTCCTGGACATGGTAGTTTGCTTCAACCTTTTTCAATGGAGCTAGACCAGCTGTTTCCACCGTCTTCCCAGGCTTTAAGCTAAGTCAAGTTAATGGTCCCCTACCTATGGTGTGACAGCTCCGACTTGGAAAGACTCAAATGAAACCGGCGAGCCAGGAGGTCGTAACAGGTCGGTTAAAAACGATCTACAATCTGTCTGAGGGGAGGTGGGGAGAACTGATATGTACTAAAAAAGTAAGTGGGCAATCAGAAACCGCTGAGATGGTCGGCCCATTTCCGAATGATCGCTTCAAAGGGGCATTGGGGAACTCTCTCGAAATGGCTGTTTATGGTGACACATGTGGCAGTAAAGTAACATGCAGTCAGATGTCTGTTGCTTGCTAGTAAGCCAACATGTTTAGCTTAGCTCTGGAGTGACCGAGTTTGTGTTGGGACTCCATTTCTACAGCTCTGTACTGCTGTAGCGGATCTAGCTAGCTAGCTAAAGATGCCACGAGCACCATGGACCTGAATCTGCCCCATGTAGTGGCAGGTATGTCAGTAACTTGAGTCATTTCATGTAACAGCTGATTGAGTAAGTTGACGAATGTGAAATTTCTTTAGGTTCTGGCATTTAAAAACTTGGCTAATGCACCTTGAAGGGTTAAAGGTTAGCATCAGTATCTTGGACTTTGAATTCTGACCACTTGAGGATTAGTCTAGATTTGATGTTTCAGGATTGAAACGTACACGTTCTGCTTCACAGGTCTTACAACGATCAAGTCACATTAAAGCGGTACGATGAAGTTACGTGCTTAAAGTGACTCCGCTCTGCTGCGTCTGCAATGGTACTTAGCTCCGACTCCACCTCTAACAAGGAGGTTAAAGATGTTCTAGCATCGCTCCCTCTATGTTAATGTAATCATGTTTGGGAAGATGATGTTCTCAGACATCAGCCCACAAACCTCTGTTCTATCATGGACTGAAATTCCCTCGACTTTGGCTCGACTGCCATGAGATGTGAAATCAAAGCGTGGACATGACCTGAGACTTGACCCCCTGGGCTACACACAGTTAAATGGTGTCGCTCTCTGCGCTCAGATGACAGGTCTTTCGTTCAATCACAGACTCGCTCTCTGCTCTGTCATGGCCACACCTCACCACAAATAATGTCATAGTTACATCACATTTGTTCAGCACAGACCCGACAGGTGCAGGAGGTGCAGCTGTCAACCTCCCAGTCTTCTCCCTGCTCGTACACTCGTCCATCCTGCACACACCAGGACTCTCCGTCTCTGTCCCTGTCAAGATCGCTGACATCACCGCCACCACCATCGCTGCTGTTGCTGCTGCTGTTGCTGCTGCTGTTGCTGTTGCTGCTCCTGCCAATGATGTTACTCCAGCTGATGCTGCTGCTGCTGCTGCTGCTGTTGCTCAGCTCCGCCAAATATATGCGCATCTCTACATTTTCCCTTCTCTGAGAACACAAATACACAGCATTTGTGATTGTCAGGCAAAAAGAAAAGACCATTGTCTCAATTTGCATTCTAGATTTAATTTGTATTCATACAGTGGGACCTGCTGATTTAGGCAAAAACAACGTTATGATAAGTATCTAACACTTGATATTCTTTCTAGATCCAAAATTAACATGATTAACATGATGAAATACTAGAACCCCTGCCAAAAATCGACACTTGTTCCATTTGCACTCGATGCTACTCCCACAGATTTAGCACAAGACTCATGGTGGAGAACCATGATTTACACATCACACATTTTAGAATGAGAATGTTAAAGATGCAGTATGAAGCATTCAGTGACATCTAGTGGCAATGATCCATAGAAGACCCTGTGCCTCGTGTCCCCTTCAAAATAAAAAGTCCTCTTAAAGGCCAGTGTTCGGTTGGTCGTTCTTCCTTGTCAACATACGAAAACAATAAGAATATTTTCTTTCTCTGTGCACATCCATTGTCTACACTTCGATAAAATGAATAAAGCTTCATTTTAAACGTCTCTCTCACCACTTTCTCCAGGTCGTCCAGCAGGTTGCTGGTTGCGATGCGGAGGCCGTGGATCTCGGTCAGCACCCCCTCCAGTTCCACACATGGATGACGACAGATTTGCAGCGAAACGTTGTAGACCTTCGCACCACCTACACACGAGGTACGAGTGTGTATGTGTGTGTGTGTGTGAGATATGTGCCAGATTTAACACTCATGTATGCATCAATGATATAGACAGAGGTGGAGAGGCCATGCATAAATCAGAATGATGGTACGTGTAGATGGTGTGTGTACAAGAGCAAGTGCACATGTGAGAGCGGTACCTGCACAGAAGAACATCAAAAGCCAGGAGAACCCTCTCAGCAGACTCATCCCTATCCATACATAAATCATACATCATGAAATATAGCAACTGCCCTGAATTACAACAGCAGCAATACAAGCAGGGCAGCTGCCAAGGAGATAAGGAGAAGATACGAGGGAATCAGCCTTGCATACCTGCGTGCTTGTCACAGCTCTGCCTTCCTTTAAAAGTTTAAAATCACAGCTGGTCGGCCCGTCCCTCACTGCAGCTCCGCAGGGACTGCGATGGAAATTTGATCTCCTTTCCTTACTCTCTTGTCTCCTTGTTTCCTTCCCTTGTTGGCCTCGGGGCCAAGAATGACCACCAGCGCAGCTTCCTCTAAAAATAATGGCATCCAAAATAAACAAGGAAGAGATTGTAGGAGAGAGAGGGAGAGAGAGAGAGAGAGAGAGAGAGAGGAGGAAATGTGGGGAGCTCTGTTAGTTCTGTAGAAAAGTCTAATGTGGTTATGTATTTGTTTGAGAGTGTGTGTGTGTGTGTGTGTGTGTGTGTGTGTGTGTGTGTGTGTGTGTGTGTGTGTGTGTGTGTGTGTGAGAGGCAGGAGCAGGGGCCATATATTACCCGTCTGTCTGGCGACGAACAGAGCTGCATATCTCCCAGAGAGAAACCCAGCTGGATGGAAGGAAACATGTGTGTGTGTTTGTGCGCGTGTACATGCATGAATGAGTGTGTGTTGACATCTCAGTGCTAGTTTCCCAGACGCATCATTTACACTCTTTACCCTCCAAACTCAATCACACCCACCCACTTGCTGGCTTTTGGAGTTTTCCAATATTTTAGGGAGAAAGAAAACTGGCACCATCGTAAATCACTGGTGAAACAAGATGGTTGGTGTGTGTGTGTGTGTGTGTGTGTGTGTGTGTGTGTGTGTGTGTGTGTGTGTGTGTGTGTGTGTGTGTGTGTGTGTGTGTGTGTGTGTGTTTGTTTGTTAGACTCTTGATTCCGACACATGATTGTGAGCTAAAGAAGAGGAACCTGATGGAATACAAAAACATCAACTTCCATTGGGATCATCGTCTCGCTTTCCTCTGTCTCTCTCGTCTCCCTCCATCACCACCCCCCCGACCCTGTTTGGTCGTGTCTCTGCTGAGTCAAAGAGGCATCATCATCTTGAATCATATTTTCCATCTGTGTACTCCACTTGTGGAATAATGATTCTCACAGATGTGTGTGCACACATGCATGCACACACATGCAAGTGCATGTGCCCATATAAACACCCTCATTCACTCGCACACAAGCACAAACACAAACACACACACACACACACACACAAACACACACACACACACACACACACACACACAAGATCCCAGGCCAATTCTGTTTCCAGATAAATGAAAACACAACTGTGAGGCACAAACGGTGAATCCATACACCGGCCCTGGAAGTATTTTAGCTTCGGCGGCAGAGGCAGCAGGTGCAGTCTAAGCTCTGAGAGTCAGAGGAGGCGCAACGGGGGCCGTGAGGGTAATAACGGGCCAAGCCCAGGGTAAGATTGTTCGGCAACGTGACACTCTCAGACCGCTGTGTCGCGTGGACGGCACACTCTGCTCCCCTCATGTCTTGTCTTGTCGTCCCCTGCGTTTATAGCGAGGACATCGCTTTGAGCATGGCGCTCGGCTCGTGAAAAGGTGAAAGCGACTGACTGGCGGTTGCGGAGGGCCGTCATGTTCCGTCTGGGGCACTTTGTGTAAAAAGGCTGAGGTGGAGGCACAGTTGAAGCCATTTCAAGTAACGACAGCAAGGGAGTCCAATAGCCTTTGCTGTCTGTCTCTGCCCCGGACATCGCTGCTATAGACGGACCCATGGCTGCAATAGTCTTAAGAAAGCGCTGGTCAGAGACTTACATAGGCTTACAGTAAAAGGATTTACATGGAAAAGTACACAGGAATGTAAGAGTGCTGGACGTCTGCAACAAGGCTGTCATAAGATCAAATGGAGCAGGATTTGCTCAGTGGGGACTGTCGTTTAAACCATTTCCTGGAGTGAGGTATGGCCAGGTTAGTGTCAAGAGGAAGAGAGAAGGGAAGGAAGGATTTAGGTAAAGGGAACGGTAGAGAGGTAAGGGAGTAGGTAGGACGTATGGTTGGTAGGTGGCAGAGCAGGAATTGGTTGGTAAGTGCAGGTGGGAGGGAGGGAAGGAAGGTACAGGGAGGATGGAAGGTGGGAAGGTATGAAGGCAAACGGTGGCAAGGGTGGAGGGAGGGAGCATGGATTGGAAAGAAGAAGAAGAGGAGGTTAAAATATAGACGAAGAAAGTTTGTAGATATGTTGGGAGGAAGGTATGGTGGCGAAGTGGTTGGTAGGTGGGTAGGTAGGAAGGAGGCAAGGTGAGTGGGTCGGTATGTAGAAAGGAGGGAGTGAAAGTTGGTTTGCTGGGTCGGAAGTGAGGAAAGAAGGAGGGTTGATAGGTGGGTAGGTAGGAAGGAAGGAATGAAGGAGGGGGAGGGTTGATAGGTGGGTAATGAAGACTGCTAGGAAGGTAGCGAAGGAAGGTTGGTAGGTGGGAAGGAAGGAAGGAAGCAAGGAAGGAAGGAAGGCCAATTTGTTTGTTCCATTCCTGTCCACTGTGGGTCAGTAGAACAGGGGCGGAGCTGTAATCCCGTAACCAGATCATCCCTATATTGTGCAGATTAGCGGCCAGCATGCGCTCTGACAGCGCCACCAGGATGTGCAGGGCAGGACTGATGCCCTCCAGCTTCACCACCCACCAGCATGGCACCACGAGCAGCACCCACCTTCACACTGGCATCAAACCTCTGACTTAATCCAGTCACTGGTGCATAAATCAAACACACCCCGGTATCTTCCCCCCCACTGTGCAGCCTGTGAGGCCGCTCGTTTTCTCCTCCTGCACCCGCCCACCCACCGCTGCGCGACCCCTGCCCAGGTGAGAGGCGGTGACGCAGCGCCCTAGTCACGGCGGAGCGCGTGCGGCGCGCGTGCGCGCGGCTTTCCAGCTCAATTAGCGTGACACACTTTCGCCCCCCCCCCCCCCCCCCCCCCCCCCCTCTCCCGCCCGGCCCCCCACCGGCCCCCGCCCCCG
>JAFBJT010109286.1:79888-96550 GCA_016785325.1 Chascanopsetta lugubris
GCTGTAGCCAATCCAAGGTGACAGTGGATGAGATGGAGGATCAAGGTCAACGACGGGGGTCAAACATGCAGCGAGGTAGTTACTCACACTTGCACCCAGAGTCAATTCAGAGGCTTCAGTGGATCTGAAAACTGAAGCTGTTCGGTCACTGTTCAACATGCACATTGTCACCTGAATCTGACTCTTCTCATGCATTTATCATTCATTCATTCAATTGACTGATTGTAATAGAAAACACATTATGGCCCCTCCTACTCTGACATACCACACATGAAGGCAGAATTCAAACAGGGTCACCACTGCACCTCCATGTTGCCCTTCCTTGCACCTGCTCCACACTTTAAAAAAAAATCTTAAGACATTTCTGTGAATGTTTATGCATCATGTTTTTTTTAAATAATATTTTTTTACAGTGGGCCGGTGCTCGCTTTAGCTCTCGTCAGGTCGAAGGCTGTCCAACACTGGAGGAACATCCTGGGTCCAACTGACGTCAATAAAGCTAAGGAGCAAAGTCCTGACTGGTGAGTGCGGAGGAGTAGAAACAACCTCCGTGTTTTTTGTGAATATTAAAACTAGGAGACACGTGGTTGCACTCTTTATCCGTCTGGTTCGAGTCCCTCTATAGATAATTCATCAGTCATGTCATTTAATCACCGCTTATCCAGTATTCAGGGCCGCGGGGCATTTCTACCAGTTCACATAGGGCCCTTTTTTTTTTGGGGGGGCATCAGTGTCGGGGCCAGTGACACTGCAACAGAGCCCGAGTGGGATTCAAACCAGTGTCCTTTGCTTCCAGAGGAAGCACTGTTGCCCCTGAATAGCATCATAGATCAAGCAAATGATTTAAATACTACTGTACTGTACTGTACTACTGCAGTTCGGATGAAGGATTGTAGCATGTGTATTTTGCTGATGTTGGTGTGTCTGCCATCGTTTGCAGCAACAACGTTAAGTGTATTGAGTTGATGGCATGTTTGTTTCATGTCCTCCATCATAGTCCCTTCGTTAGGGACTATACCTATAAGTAGAGTGAGAGCGATAAGACGACCACTGTACCTGACAGAGAGGGATGAGTATTATGGGTAAACGAGATCATTTCAACACTGAGTGCTTTGAATCAGGATGTTTTGCAGAGCTGCTGCTGCTGCTGCTGCTGCTGCTGCTGCTGCACCGGCCACACGCCGCAAACTGATTTGCATTGCAGATTATATAGACTGGAAAAGGACCTGGCCAGCTTTCCTGCTGTCACTGTCTTAAACCCATATAATCCCTTGATAGAGCTTCACTATATTGCTCACCCTTTCATTAACATGGGAGTATAGGAAACAATCATTTAACTGGCTACAAGTAATGCAATAATTATTATCATTATTGTTATTATTATTGTTGTTGTTGTTGTTGTTGTTAGTAGTAGTAGTAGTGATAGTAGTAGTAGTATTGTGTTATCGTTACTATTATTCAAAAAGAGATGATATTTTAATAATAATGCAAAAAGTACCAAATAATGTATGGAGTGGGAAAGGAAAGCAAACAAAAAAAAGGAAAACTCTAGTTCTTGAAGGAATATATGTATTTTGGGCAGCTTTGAGTAGGCGTGGTTCGGTGGAGTGGGCCCCTCAGAGCTGGGGTTGACTGAGCTGAAAGTTGACGCGCTCATTGAGAGTTGATAGGTCAGAGCGACGGGGGAGACGAGCCGAGGTGAAGTGCAGAGGGCAAGAACCGGAGAGTTCACGGTGAATTCATGATCAGATCTACTCTATATCTATATCCAGTATGTCTATGGGCTTGTATCTATAGCAAAAGGAACAACAACAGGAGTGATGATCACATAGTTTACTGACATGTAGATGTGCACATATACATATGCACTTTGCATTGTACGGATGCCATTTTCTCCACACTGCTGATAAAGCATGTGTTAAAGAGTCAGGCAGACCTATTAGTTTTCATTAGGCAGAGCTGTCGAGCAGCGAGTTGGTCGCTGAATGTAAAACACATGCTAATGGATATGAATACTTCTTTCTGCCAGTGCTCCTCATTTTACATTTGTCTCAAATCAGTGTAACTTCACATGTTTAAAAGCCAATTCTGTCTTATATATGTGATCAAATATAACCTGTATTAAAACAGGAAGAAGGTAATAAGCAAGTAAATCACTTGTATATGCTCATGTTTGGGTTGTGTAGCCTGTATGTGATCACTTCATGCACATTATGCTAGTATCTGATGGTCACAGCACTTCTGCCCTCATTTAACAAAGAAAGCCTGGACTATGGTTTAAATAATGAATTTAGAATTTTTTATTTTGTCATGTTAGATAGATGTTTTTATGATAATTTTAAATGCATATGTGTTGGCTCTGGTGCTGACCATAAACTGTAATATATCACCATATCAATGTTTCTGTCAATGGCCATTTCAGATATCATAACGTACTTTACATTAGCTAAATTATTACAAACAACAAAAACATCTTGAATGCAAATCCTCCTTGTGAATAATGTCATAGCTTTTTATCAATTAGCTTGGGTACTTTATATTGTCTATAACACAATATTGTGTCCTATTTGACATTTTATCTGTCCATCATTAGATGTTGGACATCAAATATGCATGAAATTATATCGTTTGGAAAACCACAAACAGTAATGAGCCATGTGCTGATTCGTATTTGTTTTTACTCATCGTCTTCATTTGCAGAGTCAATGTTTCATTCGATGTGGCCACATTGTCCCAGTGAAACAAACTGTTCCAGTTTGGAGCTATAAATGTCTGGATTGGAGGTTTATTTTCTCTTCTCTAATTTGATGGTCCAAAGCTGGCCAAGGGGGCTACTGCAAAGTGCTATTGTTGGACACTTGTTCTCATTGACTAATTAACTTTACTGTTAACATCTCTGGAGTGTGTGCCATGCTGGACGCTGCGAGTGAGGCAGCCAGCGATGTGTGGAATATTGCATTCAGTGCCATCTTTAGTGTCTCTGCAGAGGATCAAAGTTTACCTGGCTCCGTCTCCAACCCGGGAAGTAAATATTGAGGGATGATCACAGACACACAGTCGGTTTACAAGGCTGCCAAATGGGCATAGTCAATCTGAGGGATGTGGCATTAAATGATAAATGAAAAAAATCAGGAAGCATGTGTATAGAAGGTTTTTTCAAATGTGTTTTTTTCAAATAAGTTTAGCTGGTGTAAGTGTGCATTTTGGAACATTAACATAGTCTTTGACAATATACTCTAAGTGAGTACTTGGCTATGACTTGATGTCCCAAAGGCATGTAACCATCTATCAAAGGAACAATTACAAAACATGGGAATCTAAAACGAAATACAGCAACACCTTGAGATGAGAAGAACAAGGTGCTCTTCGGTTTAGCCTCAGTTGTGTCCTCAAAGGGAAATAATCTATTTGATATGTTTAAGGTCTTTTTAAGGCGCTGAACCTCAAGTCCTTGACGATGGAGAGGCCAGGTGGAGTCTTTGGAAATGCCTCCTTTGTCTCATTCATGAAACAGAACTTCACCATATTTTAAGTTCCATGGCAAACCAAGATGATCAGGCTTTATTTAATTGATTATTTCAATTTGTAATCTTAGTGTGTGTGCTGTTCTTTCCCCTTGTCACTTCAGCACTGTACCTAAATGAGAAAACCATGTCTTCCATTTATCATAGCCTCTGCATCCCATATTTATAGAAAATGGAATGCACTTTACACTGAGGGATGCATTCACCCTTTCGCATGCATATCTGTGTCCCAGCTATCAGTCAATGCAGTTATACTCAGTGTGTAGAGCTCCTCTGTCATTCCCACACAATGACAACCTGGGCCAAATAAGGGCACAGCCTTTGTGATATGGACGAGGAGCTGGAGATCAAACCACCGACCTTTAGGTGATGACCCGCTCTCCCCCCGGTGCCTCAGCTGCCCCTGTAAATAGCCACAAGCCATCACAAACATGGATCCATTCAAAATCAATGAGACAATGCACGTGGGTGGAAAGACCATATAGTTAAAGGCTACCATAGACTGTGAAGTGAAGGCTGTACAGCTCGAATATGTGTCCACCACTAGATGGCATTAGATCCTACACTCTGTACCTTTAACACATGCCTCAGGCAGCTTGGTGAACATGGCTTGAAAGGTAAATTAACATTATTTTGTGCTGCTCCTGCAAGTGAATTTGTAGCTTTATGCGAAACAACAACAGCAACAACAACAACAACACTTTTCTCCTCAGCTTTTTTTATTTGAAGTGGATCAAAAACATTCTGTTGCTCTCATGTTGTTTTCCATTCACTGGATGTTACTGGAATCTCCCACAGCTGCAGAGTCAAAGTGCATAGCTACGCAGATCTGTCATTGTTGTCAGGGGCTTCATGGTCACACTGCTGGTGTGCAAAATATTCCACTGTCTTTCTTTGTTTATTGTTAAATGGAATATATAGATCAATATTTCCTCAACTGTATTTCACACATTAAGCCACAGACGTTGATCATTCTTCTTTATTTATTTGATGGAAATAACTGTTGTTGGTTTCTATATTTTTTTATTGTCTTTGTCAAAGACAAATACGAATAGGAATCTCATGATACAAGCGTATTTTGGCGTGATCAGCAGGCATTGGTGAGCAAGTTTAGTGTTGGATAAAGAGGAATAAATTAACAGGTAGTGCCTGGCATCAATTAAGACCAATCAAATGATATCCAGTCATCCCCTTCACAACAGGGCTCTCACTTCAATGCATGCTGATTTAACACTACACTCAGCTGCACTCAGGATGAAATTAAATAGCATTTGTGCAGAAATGTTGCTACAGCCTCTGCTTTAGTTTCTCCAGAGATAGATAGATAGAAGATAGATAGATTGAGAGAGAGAGAAAGAGAGAGAGAGAGAGAGAGAGAGAGAGAGAGAGACACAGAGGGAGAAAGAGAGCGAAGCCAAACCTATGGTCTCTGTCTGTGAGCTGCACTGGCACTTCATGTCTTATTGATGTTTCCAGAGCTGTGCCAAGTCTCCGCGCTGGCTCCTTTCCTTATTGACAAAATCCCCTCTTGTAATGTAAAATACCACGATCATACACTGGAAATGTCTCTCGCCTGTTCTCTGTAAAGTATAAGGTCCATACGGCTTCCCTAGACAAGGCTGCAACACTGCAACATTGAAAACTAGAGGCGCAAAGCGTTGGCCGGTGTCCCTCCTGTCACCTTATCTGTCAGCGTTCCTCCTCACCACCTGCTCCACCAACTTTGAGTAAAGCGTGTCCAAGCCCTGCCTGCATGGCATCAGATCACGTTGCCACGGCGGCAGATGTACAATATCAGATGGTGATGCACAGAGGTGATCACAAGTTGATCGTTGTCCAAGCGGTGCATTTGGATAGAGGTTGTATTTCACTGCCAGGTGGAAGCATCAAACACTGAGTGAGGACACTGGCCATCTTGAATTATGGTTGGATCACACCGACCATAGATCAACATTATGTTATATAGATGCAGATGCTTCCAGACATCCGCCCCTGAAGTGAGACAGAGGGTTGTATTTAAGAACCCAAATACCAGACCGATGCCAGGGCCGCACCGGCTGCGTGAGCGCGCGCTGAACGGCTTGTGTTCTGCTGTGAGTTCATCTTTGCAGTGGCAATGTGCCTCCTGGTTTGATTCTTGTAATCCCATTCATACAATTTCTCATTTTAGTAAATACAAAGACATTATGGTATAATGTTATGTTATGATGAGGATGACTTTATTGATCTCACAGTGGGGGAAGGTCACCGTTAAGGCAGCAAGAAATAGTTAAAGGAACAGAAATCAAATTAGATAAGAAACATTATAAACACAAACAAATGTTAAATTCACAAAAAAAGAAGTTGAGCACACAATATTGCACATAAGATTCCCTTAAGAAGTGATACAGTAACAATAGCAGCATCAGTAGTAATAAAAGTAATAATAATAATAACAGCAACAACTACAACAACAACAACAACAACAACAACAACAATAATAACAATAATAATAATAATAATAATAATAATAACAATAATAATAATAATAATGATAATGATAATGATAATGATAATGATAATGATAATAATAATAATAATAATAATAATAACAATAAAACTTCTGGATTAGATCCAGTCAAAAAGAGATAACTCTTTTATTTTGAAATCTTTACAGGAACTAGAGAACCACTAGTAAAACGCTGTGCAGCTGAATTAATGGCATCTTGTGGCCAAACTAATCTGCCATCATGCGTGCCTATATGAAATGCTCATTGTTCCATGACGCTCACGCAGCCGGTGTCTCCTGAGCCTCCTGAGCATCATGTCTAAATGAGCATAAGTGAGAACACAGCAGGGGATTATCAGGAGGATCCACAGTGGCTATGTTGATCAGATGTCTGCAAGCAAAACTAGAGAAAACACATATTATATATGGTTATAATATAAACATCTCAGGATGAATTAGAGAAGTCAAACATGTAACCACATTTCTTATTTCTGAGGTGCAGCCAGCCATGATATATGTGAAAGAATCTGATTTTAATACCTTAAGCTCCCCCCTTAATGACATCAGTGCCTTAAATGGATTTACTATATCTTGTCTGGGTATAAGAAATGAAAAATGGATCATAACCCTGCGTGAGATCCCATACAGGAAATGATCAGATTAGCACCAAAACAATGAATGTAGCCCGCTGTTCTCACAACATCCATCACGGCCGCCGCGCCGCTCCCATGACATATATGCTGACCTGCAAGATTTAAAGTCAGAATTGATAACTAATATTCCCGGAGGTGACAGTACACTGGATTGTAAGTCTACATATCATCTGGGGAAGGTCAATGGCTTCCATCACATTCGGGCGCGGTAACTGATATCCAGCACTGGCAGTTAGTGACACACAGAGCCATGTGTTGTGCTGTCGTGACGGCAATGAGACACTTGTAACACGAAACAAAGATGGAATGATCGTTTGTTTTTTTAAATGTTTGACTTGTAAAATATTGTTTATCTTCAAATGAACTTATCTCATTGTCCCCAGTGTGTGTGTGGGGGGGTGGGGGGGTTGGAGGGGGGTGAAATGAATGGGCACAGAGCCAAGCTGTCAACAAGCCGCTGTCAGAATGCTGTCACTGTAGTGGCCATTATAAGCGTTCCATCTGAATTATAATACTCTGTGGAGGCGGGTGGGTGCTGCATGGCAGCGTGAGCGCCGCCGGATCGCAGAGATAGGTCTCCACAGTGACACGGTTGAACGGGAAGAGTGACCAGGCGTCTCCCTCGTTATTAGACTTGTCACTGTCACGCACAAAGCAGTGAGTGACAGAAGACCCCATTACCCTACAAGATCCACCCCTCATCCCTCAGAGATACTGCAGCTCTCACACTCCTCACTGGGGGGGAAAACGGGGGAGACAAAGAAAACGCCCCAGCGCTCGCATTAGCATATTTCCCCCACTGATGAATGTTCGCTGTGATCGCATGCAGCCACGACATAAGTGTGATTTATTTCTCTTTTTTTGCATCAATTCATAACAATTACTAGTCTTTATGGAGACGATCTTTGCCACACGTAAGAAAAAGTCTGGCTTTGAAATCGCCGGTAAGTATGTTAAAGCTGGCCTTCCCCAGAGACAAATTATCTACTTAATTAAAAGGACCAGCAGGAAGGGCCCGGAATCATGACGGTATAATTATAAAAGCCCCATTTCTGTTCATCCTTGGCTCTGCAGCGTGCAGCCTCATATGATGGAGCCAGGCCATGGCCACTAGTTAGACCACACAGGGCTTTTACAAGTGGAGGCAGTGGGAGGACGACAGGCCTTTAACTGGGGACACAGGCAGCTGAGAGCGAGCCTAGAGGTCCGCCAGAAGCTTTTTAGCACAGCGGAGCCCGGAGAGCAGAGCACAGCCTGATCACTTAAGAAGGACAGGGAGTCAAGAGGCAAATCGTGGGCAGGCTTAAAAGTCAAGACTAAGAACAGCGTGCGGCGTGCTGATGCATTCGTTGACAGAGCTGTGGTGGTGGCGGTGCCTGTTGCAGATCCATAAACCAAAGATAATATTCTCTTATACCAGCCACCACTTTGAAAATGACCTAAATCAACTCAGATTCAGTCTTTGTGAAAGTATATACATGAAAGTGATACGCTTTTATTTTGAAGGGGATTTTTTTATGCATCGGATCGCCGTCTATTCACACTCCTTAACAGTAGGTTAGGGTTGGGGTTAGACACCAACTACATGACATATGGATGTTCTTATAGGACATAAGATGGCTAAACCCATCTTCATTTAATTGAAAATGTGCCTCAATTTGCGTCGCGGCTCCTCATTAAAGGTGCAGTGTGTACGATTTGGTGACATCGAGTGGTAAAGTTGCATATTGTATCCATCACCTCACCCTCACCCTTTCTGAGCATGCAGGAGAACCTATGGTAGACCGCAGTTAAACCAGTCATTAACACTCTAAAGATGTTTTAGTATGTCCACTCTGGGCTACTGTAAAAACAGGGCGGCCTGCTCCTTATGTAAAATACATTAAAGGGATCATTTAAAGGTAATGGGGGAAAAAAAAAACATTTATGAAAATGTCAGTATGTCATTGTTTTGTTGCATTTCTTTCTACCAACAGAAGTGACAGAAATGACCAAAATCGTACACACTGCACCGTTAAGGGGTCATGGTGATGGAAAGCAGACCGGTTGAGAACCACTGACCTAAATAATCTGTAAACTTTATATTTGTATATATTTTTTTTTCAGTCTGTGATTGATAGACAAAGGAGTGAGTCACCAAACAGTTCATCATGACAGTGTATCAGTGCAAAGCCTCATGTCCGTCACGGAGGTGGACTCTCCCCGTGGTGCTGCTGCGTCTCATTGCCGGGGGTCTTTGATTTGTGTATCACAGCTGGGCCTGAGAAGACGTTTCAGTGGGCAGCTGCGGACGCTTAATCTCCCCTGTGCTGACACAGGCTCAATTAATAGATAGCGCACTTTGGGAGTCTGCAGGAAAGTTGTCAGGGCCCCGTCAGATAAATCACTGGAGAGGATTCCACACTGGCTATCACCAAGCTTTGGCCCCCGTGGCCCCTGCTGCTCTGTGTTTGCTTACGTTGAGCTGCAGAGGGAGTAATGATTTTAAACCAGCCAGGCACACGGGGGCGTTTTTACAAGTCCTTTGATTACGCTGAATTATAGGCTACAGTTCTGGGAATTTCCATGACGATGGAATTCGGATTTGTTGCCAAAAACACTCGAGAACTTAAACACAGTCGTTTCAATTTCGTTTTGCCCTGAAGTCAAAATCATTCACTAAAGATTGTAAAATACAACAACAGGTAAAATACGTGATAGTAATAATCTTTCACCAAACACATATTTGATTAAATCTTTGCTCCTTACTCTTGTTTTTTTTGCAATCTGACTGTGATGGAAAATGGATCATCTTCAGTCGTACGAAGAAGGAAAAACATTTACCTGTGATTGCAGTGATTATTTTCTGTCAGGCAGACTTGGCTCTGATGTTTATAGTGAAAGTTCCAACTTTTTTATTTATTTTTTTAAATCCAAGTTCTTTCCCTGTTGGCTGTAGTTAAAAGACATTTCAGAAATGGAAGAATAACATAAATATCAAAGGGAATTCCGTTAAGTCTGATTTGTGGCTGCACCTCATTTCCAAGATGACGTCTCTACAATGTGCTTGCACACATAAACACTGCACACATGAAATACACACAACACAATAGGGTCGTTGTGCACTGATACAACATTGCCTCTGTCGACCATAAATGACCTATTTAGTGTTTTTCAGCAAAATCTCTTGTTTTATTTACCAATGAATGAACCGCAAATTACGACTTTATCTGCAAGTCATTTATCAAATATAAAAACTACACAGAGCAAGAACACACAATTGTAGATTATCGCAAAGCAAGATAAGGACATTCTGAAATAACAAGTAATAATTTAAAATAATAATATGAACTCAAAAGTGACCGAAAGTAAATCAATGAAATAATATGAAAATATGTAATGGAGTAACAAATAATGTCTGCAAAACATGATGAATGTGTGTCTCATTGCATACTTTAATATGATATACATTAATATATATGAAACATGCATATCAAATCTCAGCGAATGTGTATATCATCGCATACAATTATAAAATGTGTATTTAAAAACTGATGACAATGAGGCATTTAGTGTGGTAGAGACACACAATCTCCCTCGCTTCTGACTTATCTCTTATCACAATCACTCACTGTTCAAACCAGACCAACTGTGTGTTGTTGCAGTTGCAGATGTCTCGATAATTCAGGGGTTTAGTAAATGGAGAGAATGGATACATTGTACGTAGGTGTGCAGAGTTTGTGATGGCATGAAAATAAATGTCGAATGAAAAAGAATTCAAGGGCACAACATGCATCTTTCATGATGCTGCTAAAGCAACGGTATATGACCATTATGAAAACATAACATACAATGATTTACCCTTCTAATATATGGGAAGTAAAAGCCTTGGTATTAGCATTCCCTGCTCCGCCTGTTTAGCTTTTGCTCGTCCTATCCTTCAATCCCATTAATGCATAAAACATTGTTGTTGCACACGTTTTATGATAGGGAACAACATTGGGGGAGTGACGGGAGTAAAAACACTATATGCACAGATATTAATCCTGGTTTTAGTGTCGACAGTCAAGAGCAAATAGCTGCGGTATAAAAATGCCATTTGGTTTTACGGTTGCACAAATGTTTATTGCTCCTGGTTTAACGGCCACGAGAATTTCATCACAATGCCTGAAATCCCACCTCCTAATCGAATCCATGATATTTTCAATCCCCTAACGTCACCGCTATTCTTGATTCATGCATTGAACACATGCAGTCTGCATTACTGTACAGGTGAATTAGCTTAATGACGAAGAGAGACACAAATCCAGAACCACCATGACCTTTTACTTCCACCCTCCTCCGTGTTTTGACATGCTCCCTGCACTGCTTTGCAAATGTGAATACATTGTATGAGGCTGGAGGCTTCGCAGCAGAACCGCCTTGCACCAGCAAACCCAAAGAACCATGCATAATAGCAACAGCTGTTCATGCATTTTAATCCAAAGCAGTGGCCTTTCATTAAATGTTTCCATCTTTCTTCGTTTCTCTAATTACGAACTTGCCAGAGACTTTGGCCCCGTCGATGGGAGCCGGTGGAGCAAGCAGGCAGCCATATTTGCTTTCGCTCTCCTCTCCGGCCTTGGAGCGCGCTATTCAAATTGCCCAATAATTACAAGCATTTGTCTGCGGCTGTCTGCCGCTGCTGCCGCCGTTGTTGTTGTTGTCGTTGCTTCTCGGAGCAGTGCGTGCTTTGAACAAAGTGCTCCTGTTCCAGCTCTCACCTCTAGCCAGGTTGTTCTGCGAGGAGCCATCCTTTACCGTCATGCGGCGCGCTCTCATGGGTGACTCCGGCGTGAACTCTGTGCAGGGAAGTAATTTATGATGAAACCAGCCGGGATCTGCTCTGGGGGCTGTGTTTTCTAGCTGTGTTTTCTCAACATTAGTGTGTCCCTTATTAGCCTAATTTCTCAAAGAGGGCAATTTCTTCAGGAGGCGACATTTAATTATGTCTGGATGAAAATGTGTGTGTGTGTGTGTGTGTGTGTGTGTTTTATTGATTCCCTCATGTGAGGCAAGGGCAGCTGTATGTTGTTACGGAACAAAAAGATGCATCAGACCTCTGATCATTAATAGAATGCATGAGAGGCTCCCGTTGTGATGAAAGTGGTGGATCTCCATTAATGTTAATTAAAACATGATGTACATAATCAATAATTCACATCTGGCTCTGACTCTGGATCCAGTCCGAGGGCTGCCCTCCGTGGTCAGCAGTCAGATTATACTTTAAAATTAGGACAAATCATATTTTATTTAGCCCCTTTTTTTTTTTAGCAGGCAGCGGATTCGCCCGTCACCCGCTGAGAGAGGTGGCAGGCTTATTAAAGGGGAGATGCTTCCTGATGCTGGTGAGTTACATGTTGACTACCTTTGGACCAGAGATATACAGCTCGGCTACAGACCCCCACTACGTTACCAGAGCCCTTTGATGCCAGAATTCCTTACAGGCCGGAATTAAGCACAACGTCACGTTGTTCTTGTTAATAATGTTTCGAGATGTTGAGAAAAGCTTTGATTCCAAAGAACGGATGGAAACTTGTTTTATTTGTGCTCGACGATTTCATTTAAAGGCGGCGTGATGTGAGGCGCATAAACGGGAGGAGATGATTTTTGTGGTCTGATGCCAAATTCACGAGGGCTGCACACGGGTTCCACACACACACACACACACACACACATAGCAGCTCAATTTGGTTTTGCCGATGGAGGAAAAAAAGATCTGAGAGTCTGTGCCATGCTGACACTCTCCTTTACCCCCCCCCCCCCCTTTCCCCCGGGGGGGAGAGTAGAGCTGGCCCCCCCCCCCCCCCCCCCCCCCCGTCTTTCCCGCGGCAGGAATAGTAGAGCTGGGGTGCCAAAGGTAATCTAACCTAGGAGACGAGGCGATAATAGCCGCATTGACGGAGCGCTTGTTTGTAGCGAGAGGCTGGATGAGAAGTCAAAGGTGATATTGAAGGAGGGAGAGAGGAAGCTGTAAGAGGAGGTGTGAGTCTATCTGTGATTGTTGGGTGGGGGGAATGGGGGGGGGGGGGGGGGCCCGGGGGCTCACGCCCCAGGAATGGAAGAAGAAAGTTTCGAGACCTATAGACGGAGCATTAGAAGACAGGAAGGCTGGATTCACATCAGGCAGCTGAACGAAACAGGATTTCACGATGGTGGTTTGATGTGGTGCCGGTCATTTTGTTTCCAGAGGATATTGAGACAGTCATTTGAGCACAGATGTGTTTCAGAGAACATCGTGATCATGTGGGCCTGGATTGGTGGGGGGGGGGAAGGGGGGGGGGGGGGGGGCTCACGCCCCAGGAATGGAAGAAGAAAGTTTTGAGACCTATAGACGGAGCATTAGAAGACAGGAAGGCTGGATTCACATCAGGCAGCTGAACGAAACAGGATTTCACGATGGTGGTTTGATGTGGTGCTGGTCATTTTGTTTCCAGAGGATATTGAGACAGTCATTTGAGCACAGATGTGTTTCAGAGAACATCGTGATCATGTGGGCCTGGATCGTTTTGCTGTGAAGAGAAAGAAATGAAATGTCCAATGTGGTACTGCTGTAAAAACACATGAATATCTTTTCCCCACAATCTTTATCTCCTTCGATCAACTATCCTGCAATGGGTATCTGCTTTAATCTGCATTAAAAGTGCAGTGTGTAAGATTTGGTGACATCTAATGGTGAAGTTGCAGGAGAACCTATGGCAGCCCTCAGTTGTAAATACACATTCAATGGCTTATTTAAGGGTCATGTAAAGGGCCAGTTATACTTTGAGGCAATTAAACATTTGGAAAAAATATTAGTATGATTGTTGTGTATTCCTAATCCTACAAAAAGAAGTGACAAAAATGGGCTGAAATCTTACACATTGTACCTTTATTTCCGGTGCATTGCAATAACATGCTTAGGTCTTCTTGCTAATAGCATGTAAATACCCATGAATCTTTGTTAAAACCACATTTTTTAAATGATATTTTACAACTTGGGAAAGTGTTCAGGACTAGGAGTCGTTTTATGGCACATTCCTGACACCAGACCTCATTACCCTGGCGACACATTCGTGAGAAAATGACAACAAGGCAGATTAACAACCGTTTTTAAGGATTCAGCCTAAAACAAGCTTTAGTAGACAAACATTGAAGCTTCTTGAACTTCACTTTATTTCTTATTATATCCGCCCACAAACATTTACAGGATCCAAACATGGAATTCTGTCTGGAATCATTCTCGACGTTGAGCAGTCTATTTCTAACAGCATAACAACTTCAATGACTCCAGCTGGGGGAAAGTCAGCCGTGACCTATCCAAATACAGCAGAGCTAACCTGTCCACGCAGAGTAAACAGTGCGGCCGCCATGTGAAGAATGCAGACAGTGTGCTGCATCAGACGCAGTGACTCCGCCGCCTCAGACAGTGAGTCCTGCAACAACAGCGCAGGGCCGTTACAACGACAGCGTTAAACGTGAGGTCCAGGGTCGTCACAACTGTCCCGGGGTCTGCGGCACGGCCGGGGTCTGGCACCGAGCCGTCCGCAGCTGTCGGCCGCCCGGTTTCCGACCACATGCGTCACACGAGCCGCGGTAACCTAACCTGGCATTCCTTTACGGCGAGGAGAGCGTCTGCTCTTCATGTGTCACGTGTCAGGCCCGCCGTTTTGAATACAACCGCAGTGTGAAGTTTGTCACGCAGTTCTTTTAGTTCTTTTCATAGTACTTTATTGACACGAATGGGGGGGGGGGGGGGGGGGGGGAAAAGCGAAATATGTCAACAAAGCTGAGCGCTAGCAGCCTTGATTATCACAACATGATCTATACACAACATAAAATGAACTCGTTTATCGTCGAAACATTTCCACAACCATCTTTTAAATGTTTTAGGACACTAGAATTTATTTAGACCAACACACAGCTCAGAAATTAGTGTCAGTGAGGTGGGAAGGTGCTGGGAAATCTGCCAGGGGCCGTTTTTTTATTTATTTTTTTTTAAATAGCTACAATGATCCGAGCTGTTTTTACTCTAATACAGTATGAAACCATGAAGGAGACACTGCCACTATAACACGAAAATGATTATATAACATGGAGTGAAAGCAGAAGCCCAACCACAGTTTTATTGACAGTGAGATAAATCCATGTTTGGCATCTCATAATTCCTTATTCCAAGAAGTGATTATATAGTACGCCGTTTTACTTTTTTGACCACATGCCAATAGTCACTGCCTCTAGCAGCATATCTGGCCAAATGATTGAGTTTCTAAGTTGTGTTTTTCTCCAGTGGCTGGATTGTGGCAGATTGAGGGACATCTAGTTGTGGAGTTGCATGTTGCCACCTTCACCCTCTGTCAGTCCCTGTGTGAACCTGTAGACTGGTTTCTGAGTCGAGGATGTGGGCTCATGTATTCATCACTGACAAGTCCTCTCCGACCCTGAAGTGAGTGGTATTGGGATAAAACTCAAGCACAGCATTGCCACCCATTCATTCGAGTCTTTTTTGACCCAGAGATGCCATGATTACATGTGAGCAGGTAACTGGACCCTTTGTGCAGAGTTTAGCTGAGGAATGTTTAATATGGTGCTGGGCTATGGAATGCCAGCACTGAGTCTTCCATAAAGCACCTTTAAACTTGATATGTTTAGTCCTGTCCAGCAGGTTACAACTGTGCTTCATTCATCAGCTGAGGATGATGCCTTGCTCAAGAGCAATGCAGTGAGGACTCTTATACAGTGATGACGCTATATATCAGCTATCCTAAGCTACAATCACGTATTTGAAGGTCCAACAATTCCCTGTATCCAATCAACCAGAGAATCTATCTATCCAAGAATCTATCGAATGTATTTTAACAAACAAAAAAAAGCCACGTAGTGAAATTTTAAAGACTCCTTTCATGCCAAATAAAAATATTCTTCCTCGGTCCATGTCTTGTCCGTCTTCCAAGTTTCAGTGAAATGGGTTTAGCAGTTATTGCGTCATACCGCCGACAGTCAGACACCCGTCAATGAAAACATCACCTCCTCCGGTTGAGGTAATTAGGCTCCGACTCGTCTGTTATTGAAATGTTCCATTGAACGTTCTAATCGTTAAACCTGCGAGTGTAACCTACTGGGCTGCGTGCCATTGCTGCGAAATCACTTAGAATCTTTGCTGACATATTTGTCAACATGGGCTGAACTGCTGCAATAATAGCGACACGGTTTCCGCGGCGCCGCGGCGGAACCTGTGATTCCTGTGTCATTTATTCTGCTTCCTTCTTCCGCAGCGGTGTCAGGGGAGCTGTGAGTCATGTAAGCCTCGGGTATTTTATGTCACTTTGGAGAGCAACATCTGTGCCTATCCACCTCACATTTTATTAGTCCAAATCCCCTGTTTACCGTGGCATTATCGGGGAAAAAATGGAGATTCTGATCCCTTCCCGGCAAACTTGGTTACAGTAGAGAGCCTGATCTGGCTCCTGTTGCATCCCAAATTGCGGTGATTAGGGCACATAATCCAGTGTCACAGGGGAGTAAGCACAATAGTTCCAACGTATTCCACCTGACATTTAGTTGAGCCAGATCTCTGATTGGCACATGATTAGTCGCTAATCCGAGTCATTATCTCCTTCAGTGAAATTAGCGGAGTAGAAAACGCTGTCGTAAATCACAGAGGCGGAATTGTGGATGGGTCTTTGATCAGTGCGTGCGGCTCTGAAAGTGCTGCGAGGAGAGGGGAAGTATGTTGTTACCATGGATACTGCAAAAAAAAAAAAAAAAAGAAAGAAAAAGGAAATAGGTGAAAGGGGATATATGGCTTAATAGTTTCTGGGGTATGTTTGTGTGGAAAGCACAGCCCTCAGAGTATTGATGAAAGTCTCGCTCAGTGGATCAGCAGGTGATAGGTTACATCAGTGTCCACCTATCAGATAAGCTGGTCCATATCATGCCAGGTAGAATCCCCCCCCCCCCCCCCCCCCCCCCCCCCCCCCCCCCCCCCCCCCCCCCCCCC
>JAFBJT010109286.1:96569-113297 GCA_016785325.1 Chascanopsetta lugubris
AGCGCCCCCCCCCCCCCCCCCCCCATCTCTTACTCTCTCCTGCCCACCCTGCACCGCCTCCTTTGGCTCCAGTCCTGAACCCAACCCTCAGAGGAGCGGAAAATAATTAGGAGAGAAAATTGCAGCTGACACTATTTCTGAAAAGCAGGGTATTGTAATGAGAGCAGAGTAGAGCAGGTATTCATTGTGTCTTGGGGGGTGGTGGGGGGGGGGGGGGGGGGGGGGGGGGGGCTTGAAAGCCCTTGGTTCTTCACGGGGCTGCCGGGGAGAAGCTCGGGGAGAGTAAGCAGAGCTTTACTCAGTCGCCTATAATGCATTTGGGAACGGAGCCCTGAGAGGACGAGGTGTCTCCGACAATGGCAGGAGCCAAGGTTACAGCTGAGTAACTAATTCCAACTGCTCCACACTGACACACACACACACACACACACACACACACACACACACACTTGTCGTCTTTGTCTCTCTCAATCTCCAATCCCCCCCCCCCCCCCCCCCCCCCCCCCCCCCCCCCCCCCCTGCCCCTCCCCCTTGCCCCCCCCCCCCGGCTCTTGCTCTCTCCTTGTTCCCATTATGAGTACAGAGGGACAGCGTCCAGCTCGCACTCAAAGTTATCTTCATTAGCAGCGCATGCAGACCTGCAGGAGTGGCTGCGCCGGGGAAGCTTTCTCTGAGCAAGGCACTCGGAGGAAATGAATAAATGTTTTGTCCCACATACTAGGCCCGGGCCTGGAGCGGTGGCAGGCGGCGGGGAGAGATAGATGAGGTATTAAGCGTTGTATTTTTTTTTCCGGCAGCGGCCGAGGAAGCCCCCGGTATAGCGGGGTAGACGGAAGCAGATGCCGCTGCCTGAGTATTAAGCCTGTTCAATGAAATGTCCTCCATAAAGACGAGCTGGAATATATAGCAGCGGGCGCCTCTGATTGTGACACACAAAGCCGAACGCATGTCATCTCAGGGCTCCCGCTCGACATGTGACTGCGAGATGAGAGAGACGACGCTTTGATGGCCTTTCTCCTTTTTCTGCATGCGGTGATTTGCTCTCTGTGCAGTGTGATGGAGGGACGGAGGCACGGTGGTGGTCAGGAGGCCTTTTGAAACTGCAGACTACAGAGGATAGTAACACTACAGGATACACATAGACTGTGGAAATGGAACATGTAAAAGAGCGATTAAAGGTGCAGTGCGTACGATTTGGTGACATCGAGAGCAGAAGTTGTACGTTGTATCCATCACCTCACAATCACCCTGCTGAGCGTGCAGGAGAAGCTATGGGAGTCTTCCGTTGTCACGACTGTAAAAACTTGGCGGCTCCTATAGAGTGGGCTCATGAAAAATGAATAAAATATGTAGGTGATTGATAATGAATGAAAATGTCAGTATTGAATCATTTTGTAATATTTTTAGAAGCGACAAACATGACTGAAATCTTACACACCACACCTTTAATGATATTGTTATTTATGTAATAACACTCCAGGATACACAGACGGGAAAAGGAATATTTTAAATAATGATTAAAGTACTTACATGTACAGGTGATCAGAAGGAAAGGAACCAGGAAGTGCTTTTTGCTTTTCAACTGTCTGACGTGTCCTGAAATGTTCAGATAACAGTCAGATAAGGACAAGATGTGTATATAATATTATAGTTAACCAATGATTGACACTGACATTCACTCTCCTTAAACACTGAAAAGGAAAAATGAGATGACATCATCGGGCCATTAAAGGTGAAGGGAACAGAAGGTGGAAGAAACCAGGTACTGTGGACTGACTGTCAACATGAGTCAGCAAAAAAGGAATCGCATGAGAGGCGATCTGGAAATAAATCCTTCATTTAAAGCTGACGTGATAAGATTTCAAAGTAACACCTTTTTTCAATTTTCTCTTTGAGTCGCGAGGAAGATTTAGTAAAATTGCATCGCCATGATTTAATGAAGGATTTTAATTTATTTTTCAGCAAACCTGAGATACTGCCATCCATCACTTTACTTTTTTATGGTAGCTACGTCTCTGTTTGTTTTATTCTCACCTCTTGAATATTGCTTCCTTCCAAGCTGACATCTTGGTTGAGGTATTTTCATTTACATTCCGGAATATTCATGGTCTTCCACTTTTGATCCACTGGGTGTCACAGACTCTCTGAATATCCAGATTCAGATCGGCCATCTTGGACCTTCCACAGTGTCTTTGTTTCTCCATATGAACGACTGGAGACTGGTCTGACTTGTCCCCCTTCTCAGTTAATGAGAATCTGAAGCTGTCTTTGTGATGTTGCAGGCATCCATAATGTAGAAATCTGCGGGGAATAAAGCTGAAATCCCACTTCAACCAGAAAATAAATTGGTGGCCAAATTGCATGTGGGTCATATCTCCACTTATGGGACCAAAGATCTGCTTTTAGTTGCCTAAATAATGGACCATGAAGAAATGTATTCACGCTGGAGATGTGATCCCATCTCAGCCCACTCTGCTTTTTGATTTCGAGACCTCTGTGTTTGTTTACATGCGCACGTATTACCCATGATCCCTCTGTGGGTGCGCCACCCATTCCGTGAAGCAGTCTAAGTAAAGCAGGTAAATTAAATCTGTAGCCATTGCATCTGAGGACGTGGCCCTCGTCCGAATCGGCTCTGCAGCCTCCTGTCATTTACGAGCATCGTGCATGGATATCCAGGCTCGTAGGGACTAGCGGACCCCGGATGTACTGTGACATTGTCACCGTCATTGTCAAAAATGGAAAATAAAAGCATTTTGTGCAACCATGAACAGCAGCAGCAGCGAACTGGAAGCTGAGACTATGATCTACAATCTCATCCTTGAGCTACAGGGAGATGAATCATAGATCCCGGAGTGCTCGGGCTCTCCAGGTTCCTCAGGTGCTCCTGGGTAAAGACTCCAGCCGAGTGCGGTCATGATGAGGGAGGATGTCTGGGGAGGGAGGGCTCCTGAGGGATCGCTGCAAACCGGAGGAGGCCATTATTAAATTTTCCTAACCCGGCTGACTTCACATGTTCATGCAATGATCATAGCTCGCACCTGTTCCAGGAAATCACCAAGGGTATTTTCCTGCAGCTTAAAGGTCCAGTGCACAAGATTTAAGCGAATCATTTCCATTTCTGGATGTATTCATTGTTTGAAATCCATTTTCATATCAATTTATGTATTCAATTGAGTGTGTGATAAGCCTAATGTACTGCTAGCCGACGTTACCTCAGAGATTTAAGGAGAAGGTACCACAGGCTCCTCGACATGCCTGGTAGGGAAGAGTTCAACCACGCTTAAAGGTGTAAGATTTGGTGACATCTAGAGGTGAAGTTGCATGTCATATCCATCACCTCACCCTCAGCCTTCTGAGCATGTAGGAGAACCCATGGTAAACGTCCGCTGTCATTAAAACTCAAAAGATATTTAGTATGTCCACTCTGGGCTACTGTAAAAACATGGCGGCCCCCGTAGAGAGGACCCGCTCCTCATGTACATAGACATTAATGGGCTCATTTGAGGGTAATGGAAAAAAAAAAACAACAACAATACATTTAAGTGATTTAGAAGATGTCAGTATGTAATTGTTTTGTGATATTTTTAGAAGTGACAAAAATCTTACACGTTGCACCTTTGAATATAAGTCATCCAAAATTCCTAATTAATACAAATCGTACATGCAAACGGCACAAATTAGATTCTGTCAATACCTTTTCCTACTGGACCTTTGTAGCTGTGCCTCCTCCTCCAGTGACATCCAAAACTATGGCAATAAAGTCCAATTCACTTCCTTTGTGACTTCTGTTTAAAACATAGTGATACAATATGATGCAAATCACTGTATAATACCCTGCAATTCACAACAGTGTAATCGTATTTTCTTAGACCTCTCTCGTCATAACGCACTGCCAAAAGTGTCATTTTGAATTTTCACAGTTATTTCTCTGCAGTGCAAGTGCTCACATCACAGCACGTTTCTTTCATGCTGCTTCTTTTTTTTTTTACCTCTAGAAAACACCGAGCCTACTGACAAACACATGAAAGGTTAAAAAGTCTGAAAGAAATCCAGACGGAGAACTTGTTTTTCAATCCGCTCGCTTCTCCATTTGAAGTTCTAACATATGAATATATCTAACAGTCACTGCTCCGGATTAACAATGAAGCTTTTGCTAGATTTAACACTTCTCCTCATCATTTGGGACCATTCAAAAGCAACACTGCTATTTCTACTCTTAAATGTGGAATATGATATCTTGCTTAATGACACAGAGTCTGGACAGGAGGATCTAAATAATTAATAATGATATGTTATATAGAAATATGAGAGGTGTAAACATTTTCATACATTTGAAATTAAACAGTTCATCCCGACATTCAATCAGTGTTTTATCAAAGTGCAATGATGCAAATATGTGCATCTATGAAATTAACAATCCCACGTGCAGCCTGTGTATTCTCTATACACACATGCATTTATTCTCCTATTTAGTGGAGCTAAACGATGTTTGCTCTGATGACGAATCCAGTTGGCATGTTGAAGTAGCAGATGAGCCAGTGAGATTAGCCAGTACAATTATTGAGGATCTCTGAGCAATTAGCACTGTGGAAATCGCCAAGTTTTCATATTGGCATCATGTAATGTGCAATTACCATTACAATGGGTGTCTGTCTTATTTTCGTATTACTAGTTGTTTTGCATCTGTTTAAGTCGCCAAAATGTTAGGAAGCCGGAAAATGCAATATGCTCACACAGGCAACCGGAGCGAATGTAATGTTTGTATGGAGGGAGTCACTGCTGCAGTGTCAGTGTCTCATGCATTAATGCAACCCTTTTCAACAACTGGACCAATGTGCTGCACAGCCAAAGTGAATAAACAGCTTTCAAACAGTCCTCGATGCAGCTGCAATTTGGAGACACTGTTTCAAATGAGAAGATCGACACAGAGGGTTGAGTGTTGAGCAGGTCATGGACTGCTAAGCAGTATTTTTTATTTCGGACTCTTTTATTTTGGTGTCAGCAACCCAGAGTGGATTATGCTTCTAATTGATCATGTCTTCTTCTTCCGCTTATCCAGTATTCTGGGTCACGGGGTATTTCTACCGGTACGCATAGGGCCTTTTTGGGGGGCTATGAGTGTCAGGGCCAGTGGCACTGCAACAGGGCCCAAGTGGGATTCAAACCAGTGACATTTGGCAACTGCTCTAACCACTGAGCCACTGCCGCCCCTACTCTTAACTTGTGCTCTGTATTTATTTATTGCTCTATTTATTAGAGAAGGGGTGAATGTAGCTCAGTGGCAGAGCGGACCATTTGAATGCATGGGTTTGCTGGTTTGATTCCAGTCCTCGGCTGTATGTCTTTGGATAAACCCTCAGAGCTGCATAGTCACGTACAACTAGTCAGCAATTGAGTTACTTGATAAGATGCTTTTTCTCCGCCAAAGCAAATGAACTGTTTTAAAATAGTCATTGAAACCAACACAAATATTGAAGTGATACGTACACACCTTGAGCGCACACCCACAAGTCAGATGCACAGTTAAAAGCCGAAAAGGCCAAAGGATCTGATCGTATCCAACAGAAGCTGGGTCGATGACCTTAATGCCCCAACGAGTCTTAAAAGGTCTCATAAATAAAACAGCGCAATTTTGTTTAAACTCTTAAAAACACGCTGAAACATTTAAAAATCAATCCTGAACTTGAAGGGAAGCCAATGGAGCCAATGCTCTGCGATCATCCTCCCTCTCTCAAGCTGCTAAATTTATGATCCGCATTAACGGGTGAACATATCTTAGGTGCTTAAATCTCTTTAAGGGTTTGTTGTGATAAAAAAAAAAGAAAAAAAAGTTCGAGAAGAGGATGGAGTTTTTGTGCGTGAGCCCTCTGAGCTCCTCAACGCAGCCTGTGCATGTGGCAAAATCGTGTTTTGGAGATGTTAAGTAGCAATTCTGACATGAATGAGTGCGACTGCTGATCAGGCAGTGATCTTGTTTGCACAGTGGATGTTCAAGCGTTAAAAAGAGTGGCACCACATCCTCTTCATGACGTGTTAAATAGCTCGCATTGTCGCCGCAGCCATCCAGCCCTCGTATCCCCGTTGCTGTCACACTCGTTGTTACTTTTTCTAAAAGCCATCAGGATCCGTCTCTGTCAGGCGCCCGTCGCTCAGTCCATTAAAGATGATTGATGGAGCTGGAGGATCTTCCGCCCAGCTGTTGTCGTTGACTCATCCCTGAGAAATTGAAAGGCGCTCGGAGAAAAAGGACCATCCCTCATCAAAGGACCTTTTGTCTGCGCTGATGATTCCAGGAAAACTACATTTTTTGAAGATAGCGGATAACTAATCTCTGCCCCCCCTCCCCTCGTTCCATACATAATTATTAGATAACAGGTGAAGACAATGATCAGAGTCACATTTTAGGTTTCATCAGGGAAAATACATTCAGATAGTTTCCTTTGTTATGCTCTCTTTCATCAGCTCAGAGTATGGAAAGCCTGGTAATCCTGGTTATCATCTAAACTCTCAGCTTTGATGGATAACTCCCAGGTTCTTCCCTCTTCATCTTCTCAAAGAGACACCTAAGAGAAGACGCGTCTGTTTGTCCAACTGCTTCTGCCCCCCCCCCCCCCCCCCCCCCCCCCCCCCCTTTCCCCCTTTTTCTTTTTCCCACCCCGCCCCCCACTTGTCCTCCTGTCTCTGTTATCCTCTAATGGCTTGTGAGGATTTTTACAGGACAACTTGAGGAGGATTTTATGATGTTTCAGTGTGATTGATAACATGCTCTTGGAGGGATGTCAGGCTTTCAGAGACGGATAATGTGGATTTCTATCTCTCTGCCTTCTCGTGTAAGACGGGCCATCAATCAAGTCTATCGTGGCCTTAACCCGGTAAAATTAAAACCTTAGGGGGGCAGGGTGGAGGGTGGAGGGTGGAGGGTGGTGGGGGTGGGGAGCTGGGGGTCTCGGTAGAACCAGGGCACACGCTTCAATGGGGGGAGCGCGACAGAATCAGAACACAGACCCGCATCATCTCGCAATCGAGAGCCGAGCCGATCTGAGATTCTCACCTCCGGCTCGCAAACAGAGTTAATAATCTGACTGTACATCTGTCTTGACAGAGGAGAGGGATTACAGGAAGAACAGTCTCATTTTCCCCGCGTGTGGAGGCGGTATTAGATCTTCGCCCGGCTAATTTCATTCCAGAGCTCGTCAATATTTACCAGCAACAGGCGCAGCGCACTGTGGCCAATCTCCCCACAGAGAGAGGCAGAGAGAGAGAGAGAGAGAGAGAGAGAGAGAGAGAGGGAGATAATGTGAGAACGTGCAGCTCCGATAACGAGAATCCAAACGTATGCGCGGACGCAGCCTTGTTCTTGGTCCTGTTCCATTAAACAGCTGCTTGTTTTGACACGATGAAACAGACAGGCTGCTAATTGTCCCGGCCGCTTTGAGATGCGCCTGTTTCTTTGTGTTTCTCCTCATGTGGTCTTTACCTTCTCTTTGTGCGTCTGTTTGTCTTTCAGTCGACGGCTGCATACACAAAGCGGCGGGGTCCTGTCTCTACGAGGAGTGCCACTCGCTAAATGGCTGCGACACCGGCAAGGCCAAGATCACCTGTGGGTACGATCTCCCTGCAAGATGTGAGTACCACCTATTGATGTGTGTTCTTTCCGGGACCCTGCACTGACGCTGCGCCACCACAGAGGGCGCCACCACACGAGCCCTTTCGGCTTCTGCATTGAGTCCATGTCATAGACACAGTGCACCGACGCGAGCCCTCATAGCTGTGCATAGGTTTGCGTGCCGTCACTCTGCCTCTCCACCACTAGAGGACGCGGAAATGGCGTTTCATTGTTCCCTGGGTCAGCGTCTCTGCTGACTTCAGATTAATGACGACTGTGATACATAGTTGTGTTCTTCTCTTGGCGACTTGGTCCGTGTCATTCATGTTTCTACACCGCTGAAGACGTGGAGCAGGGCAGGCACCAAACAGTCTATGATGCTACCGGGTGGACCAATCACAGCTCTCGTGGGCGTGGTCACCTCGTTTGGTTCGGTGCACAGCAGGGTTACAGCGGAGCATTGACACAGAAGCTTGAGTTCGGCTTTTGTAATCATTAGAGCAGAGAATCCACCTCCATAGTTGTTTCGATGCAGTGGCCTTATTCATTCAGACCTGCGGCTCCTGAACCTGCTTTGATCTGTGATTGTATTGATGCAGAAAACAGATACTGATGAAGAACATCTTTGCACACATGCACCGTTTCATGGAATTAAGTCATCGTGCCTATTTCAAGGTCAAGTTACCATGTACTTTTGCACACCTGCACATAATGATCTGGGGCCATTTCACACAAAAGTGGGGTGTCTTCATCGTCCAAAATAATCTTTTTAAAAAGAATTTTAATCGTTATTTATTCGTTGTGAAAAACCCATTTGTAACGATATGGGGAGTTGTTACTTGCAGGATAATTAATGTGAATGGAGCTTGTTGTTGTATGGCTGGATGGGAGTGTCATCCGCACACAAACAAAGACATTAAGAGAGCTATTAGTTGCCTAATGTGATTGATTTTTCACTCCTGATTTATTCCGTTAACAGATCACATCACTCCCACTGTCAGGCCGTCACTGATCACAGACGGGACCGCGCTGTTCTTGTTGTTTCCAATCACAGAATCTTGCTTTATTTTGCAAGTCTCAGAAAGTTTGTGTGTGTGTGTGTGTGTGTGTGTGTGTGTGACCTCCCTTCGTGATTGACTTTTACAATCATTCCGGAGCTCATTTCATTTCGCTACCTGTCAGCAACTCTTACATCAGTTTCTCAAAAGTTGTTTCTCCTCACAGTCTCTATCATGGCAAAGCGCAGACGGGAGGCGGGCGGGACGGTGTGAGAGCGAGGGAGGGAGCCTCACTTAGTGTAATTCGGTCGAGACGAGCGTCCCAGCGGTGCTAACCTCACCCTGAAGGATTTCCACGCGACAGCCAAGAGAAGAAGACTTGGAGGCCCAGATGAAATTAGGTTGTGTTAATACGGTGTGTCGTAAAGATGTCAAACAAATGGAGCAGATCAACTGTGAGTGGGTCGCGCGGGCAGCCGGTTCAAGTGTGTGCGCTGCCAAAAAAACAGGGTGCACCGTGACAATTTAATAACCCGCGACGTCGTCTGGGAGCAATCACGCTGCCACTGGGGCCGTTATCGTAATTATCTCTAAACACCTTCTCGGTGCCGATCGGCTCTGATGGATTTTGTAGTTCTTTGCCCGCACCAGTCAGTTCTCTCGCGTTTTCTTATTCCATATTAGAGCTATCTTTACTCAGCTGGTATCATCCCCTTATCTTCCGGCTCCGATCGCCGTCATCATCGGCATTGTCTCCCTCGTCTCCTCCGGCAAACTGACAGCCGCTTGACATTTCTCTGAGTTCGTCCGCTCTGATGGGAGATCTCGCCCGCTCCCCAAATCAAAACCCCCACCGTTTGGATTCCTCTTCTCTTTTCCATTAATCTCCCTCATCTGACTGATTTGTCCCACCTACATGCACACGCACACATTATGAAGCTGCCGCCGCTCCAAACAACAATCTATTTTGCTTATGAAATCTCAAATAATAGTCTGTCCACCCCCTCACCGCCGAACAAAGTCCACAAAACACGACAGCAGACACTTTTTACATTTTTTAATCTTCCCCTAAAACCCATTGATGTTACATATGGGCGTAACAGTAAAGGTTGAAAGATTGCGGCAAAATGGAAGTGTACATTAGATGAATTGAAAGGTAATGTAAAGCTAATAGCTCATTTGGATAAAACAATTTCATGAGAGGATTAAAACTGATGCTAAATGACGGTTGATTTGTATCATCAAGTAATTCATCTCAATGAAGATGATTGCATATTCATGGTTATATGAATATGATGCATGATGTTAGATTTCAAATGCAAAGACAGTCACACTATGCTCTCCTGTCCTTTAGTGGGTGTGGCTTATCATAATGGCTTATCATATTTAATAAACTGAAACTCTCTCTCTTTTTTATTCTGCGTCCTGTTCGAGCTGACCTAACTGTGGTGCTCCGTCTGATATACAACTTCCTGCATCAGCTGGGACCAGTTGCCCAATCACTGGAGTGATCCAGCTGGCCAATCATAGCTAGTCTGGGCTTGTCCGTGAGGGAGCGGCAAGAGCTCAACAGAGCGGGAATGGAAGAGGGTGAACACAGGAGCCGGAGCAGTGGACAGTCAGAGGGAACTGCCGGTGTGTTCTAGTCATGTGTGAACCCTGAGACCCCAAAGAAATTGCCTTTGATGAGAAATGAGAGAGCTGAATATATTTTTAGGTGTAGGTCTCAACCGTTGCACGGAGAAGTGCTACTGCAGACGTATCTCTGCAGATGGTGATTCAACCACTCCTCTAAGATTGCGGAGAAACGCAGACAGATGGGCCATTTACTGTTTGCATCTTGGCACGGCGCAGCGTTTCCAAAGTGGGCATTCTCTTTCCTGTTCTGCCCGAGCATAATGCTGCTTTTCACAATTCTCTGTAAACACATAAATCTCTCAGAGGATATGACTCTTCTTCGGAGACCTATCCTCGCCGGGATTGGAATCCATTGCATATAATTGGAAATAAGTAAGTCTAAACCCAGAACTGAAAATCATTTGACTTTTAATTAAATTTCAGCCATATCATTCTGGCGTCATTTCGTCCCCTCCTCCCAGCAGACATCTTATGACTTTGCCAACAATGCGTGGAAATAAACCATCCATCATACTCTGAACCTGAGACAGGCTTTTTGCAGTCTTTAAGTGTTATTTGAAAAAAATATGAAAATAAAAAAAATCACCGACAGTGAATTGCTTGTCATTCAAGGAGGAATTGTTCTGGTAATTTCTGCTGCTTTTTTCAGAAGTTGTCAGAATTGCAATTTAAACCTAATTCCCCAAATAAATGGTACCGAATAAAATGCTTCCTCGTGTCCTGGAAAATGACTTCGTGCCAGCAGGGAGCGGAGCAGATGATCTGAGATCAGAGTTGTCCTTGTTTGGAGATGTGATGTGCTGAAGCAATGGAAAATGACCCACCCCATCTCTGCCTTTTCCCCCCCAAGACAAGAAAATTGCTCTCCATTACATCGCACTAAGCAGTTTAGGCTGTGAATCCCAGTGGCAAATGAGCTTTTCCTTGAAGAGGGCCAAGCACATGTGGGACTGATTATTACGGGGCTGGCCCAGGATTATTAATCAATGACAGTAATTACCCACCTACCATAGCGGAAAGCCTAAAAAAACTGTCTGTTACATCAATCTGACAAGGAAATTGTCTATTTGCCCTCATGTTAGACAAGTTACTCATCTGTTCACAGATTAATGATCAAATGAAAATACTTTGTCGAGTGTAAAAAGCTAAGTCCCACATTTATGGCTATACGAGCGGAAGGATGTGGTGCAACGCTGCCCATGATTGCCCATTATTGCCATTCAAGTTTATTTATGAAGTGAGCACGCGGACTTGAATGGTGATCAAATGGGACAACTGGATGGAGTGTGTCCATGAGGTGTGCGCCCAGACTGGAAATCACCACAGAACCCAGCTGTGGTGACCCATTGTCTGAATGTGCCATAGCAAAATGAAAGGTCTGTTTATAATTTCAGTTTTGTCAATCGCTGACGTCTTTGTATAATATATAACAAGCTTTAATAAAGTATATAATGTTCATATTCTACTGACATCATCGAAATTAGTCCAACAAAGTTCATACCCAGACAAATCCATGACTTCATTCAAGGTAGCGGGACAATTTATTTACTGATTGTAACTTTCCTGTGCAAACAGGAAGTTAAAATAAGTAACTATTGGCTCCGTATAGATAGCTATATACTGTGGAACTTAAGTAAAAGTTAAGTACATCTCTGCATCTTTAACCAAGTAGATTTTCATTGACGTTTTCATGATTCATTCAACTTTGTTATTCTTTTGATAGGGGGACTCCTAGTGGCCAAAGTTATATAGGTCGAATATCTTAATTCAATCTTACTTTTAAGCCCCAATTCCCTGTTGTACAGTGCTGGACACGAGAGGCATTGTCTGAACGATGCGATGATCAAAACAAGGTCTGAATTCATCCACCTGTGTGATAGAGCATCAAAAATGACATTGGCCCTGTAAAAGCAGACAGTCCAACTAAAGAATACGTGCATTGTTCAGACTTTCCTCAGCACGCTGACACGTCTCTTTAGCACTTTAACAGCTGACGTCTGTGTGCCGACACTCACACCATGCGGTCTCACTATCTTTGTACCTTATGGAGACACAGCCATCATTTCACCTGTGGACGTTCTCTATAGAGAGCTTCTCTTTCTCTAAAGCACTTTGCTGCCGATGCATCTGATTCAAAGATGTTCAGTAGTTGAAAAAGCCCCTTTGTGAATCTCACCTGAAGAGATGTGAATGTTCCATATATACGGATATATGGAACATTCACTCTGTGCATCTCTGCAGCTGCATCGTCTTCCCATCTGAGGCAACTTTTTTTTTTCCAGGTTTGAGGGCGTATAACAAACAAGGACAGTGTTATTGTGTGTTATCGCCGCAATAACAAAGAATCAAAAGAAGCCCCTGGAGTGTCTTTTACATCCTGCCCATCAACCTAGATTTGAATATTCTTGCTGTTTATTGGCTGACACAGACAGGATGCATTACATCACATCTAATTTTACCCTATTGATCTAAAAGCAACATTAAATAACTGCAACTGCAAAAACAAATGACGACAAAGGCTTTTTTGGCAAAGGCAGAAACAGAACATTTGCATACTATTCCCTGTGTGCGTCATGAGGATGATCTTCTACAATGGAGGTGCCCGGTGGTTCTTATGGTTTATTTTGCAGCTGCTTCACAGGTCCACACTAATAACGTTTAGCAGAGACCCTGTGAGTTCATCTGCACATTTGGGCCCAAGCTGTCACGGTGGGGCTCGAAGGCATTTAGAATTCAAACCAGAGGTCTGCTCTTAGAGGAGGTACCGTCCCAGAGGAACTTTTTTATTTTTTTTATTTTTTAGATTGACGCTATTTACTCTCCCTCTGCTGTTTCATCTGAAATCTTTTACCCAGTTTTGTTTTCCTCCCAGGGGTTACTTCAGATTGACAGTTCAAAACGTCTGTGCTGTTTATTGTTTGTGTTGCCTCCCCCCCCCCACCCCATTACTGCTTGAGCTCTAAGTACACGCTTTAAATAATGAATCATATTTGGATTCAAACAAGACGCGCTGAGATTTTAGATTTTATTGTGCTGCTGTCACTGCCGTCCTCTTTCTATGCTCATCTCAAATCTGCAGCCAAGGGTTTTGAGCAACAACTGGCTGTAGCTTCATCATGTGTGGACCATCCATTCCGCATGTGCACCGTGGACATTGCCGAATGGAGACGACGCCGTGTCCTGGTCCCGCCAGAGAAACAGAGCTCTTTGGGATTCACTGTGTTTCACTTCGACTTGTCCGTTCTAAGGTTATAGATTTCAGCCTTTGGGGCATTGTCTGCACCTGGCTCTCTTTGATAGCGCGGAGACA
Source organism: Chascanopsetta lugubris (assembly GCA_016785325.1). Lineage (NCBI taxonomy): Eukaryota > Metazoa > Chordata > Actinopteri > Pleuronectiformes > Bothidae > Chascanopsetta > Chascanopsetta lugubris. The sequence continues at coordinate 110,125 of JAFBJT010109286.1, forward strand.
TAACCTTATCCATGCAGCATCGAAATGCTGCCAGACCTTAGATTGCTCCCTAATCTCAAACTGGATACTAACTGTTTGGAGAACACTCAGCAGACTTCCCTCTCTGCAGTGACCAGGCACTTCTCTACACTCGAGCATCATTGGAACAAGTCACAGCTCAGCCACTTGTTTATTTTGTGCTGCTGCTGCTGCTGCTGCTGCTGCTGCTGCTGCTGCTGCTGCTGCTGCTGCACCAGCCTGCAGGCCTCCTGTATCCAGTGGATGAGTGTGCTCCCTGTTTCTCCTTTGTTATTGCCACAACCAGAGGAGCCCCATCTTTAATAACCTCAGAAATACATTGTGAACCATGTGCATGCGGCATTGTGAAATAGCAGCATTGCAGTTTGCAGAAATGTTGTTCCAGTAGTGTCACAGCTTATCGTACAGTTTGGAGACATCTAGTGGGAGAGTTGCATGTTGCAGCTGAACACCTCTCACCCCGACCTTCCCTTTGGAGGACAAGATGAAAATGTGTTTGATTGGTTCATTGTGGATTACTGTAAAATCATGGTGAAGGCATGTGTGCACATAAATTGCTTATTCGAGGGAAATGAAAATAGTGGTTTGCAAATTTAGGTGATTCAAAACACAAATGCCGCGTTACAATTATAATGTATTTAATGTTTGTAAAATAAAATGGGACTTTTCATTTTCCAACCATTTCAAAATAGTTATAAATCCGTTGTAGGATCCGCTTATCGGCCATGTATGTTCACAGCATAAGGAAACCAAAAGGAATTTGATTTCGGCTTTGGCGTCACTCATGGAATAAACACTATATATATTAGGGGTGTAACGATACACTAATCTCACGGTACGGTACGATACACAATATGGAGGTCACGAGAACAATACAATATTATTGCAATATTTTTTTAAAGGGACAGTGTGTGATTTTTAGCGACATCTAGCCGTGAAAGAGCATGACCTAATGACATACACCTGCCTCTTATCGAGGCCGCCATTTTGAACTCAATGTAAGTCAATGCAACTTTCAGGCTTATGAATTATTTTTTACAGCCGTTTTAGTTGATTATTAATCGTGGGGCAAACGGATGAGGCACAATAGGAAGTGAAAAAAAACGTGCAGTTCGCAGGGTGACCACTGGGGCGGACTCCAAAAGGGAGCAAGGTGTGTGTGTGTGTGTGTGTTTATGTGTGTGTGTGTGCATATTTATTGAAACTACAGCAGAAAAGAAAAACGTTTGTGGAGCTGTTACAGGCTGACATTTTTTGTTAATTTTTCAATATGCTGATACATGAATTACATTTTCAGAGGCTTTAAAAAATATTTGCAAAGTGGCTCTCTCTCGCTCTGTGTGTGTGTCTCTCTGTCCGTCTCTCGCTCTCTTTCTCTCTCTCTCTCTCTCTCGCTCTCTCTCTCCCTCTCACTGCCAAGAACCCTGCTACATTGGGTGTCAGAAGTGGGATGTGTAGACCAACTGCGTGTGCACCCTTACGTGGGCTACAGGGACTGTTGGTGATTGTACGATGTTTAATAACTTTCTTTGAACGGGAGCGGAGTCTGTGTGTGTGTGTGTGTGTGTGTTTGCGCCGCAGTGACAGAATGACACTCTCTCTCTCGCTCTCTCTCTCTCTCTCTTTCTCTCTCCCTCTCTCTCTCTTTCTCTCTCTCTCTCCTGTGTTGACATGTGACGGGCGCACCACTGGACTAGACAAATATGACCAGTCAGATATCCGATATCCGAGATCGCGGTACAGGTTTTCACCGCACCAACATGTTTTGCGTGTGTATATATATAAGATCAGTACACGATTCAGAACAAAATGTAAGCCTACATGTATCACGTCAATTCATTCACCCCACCTGACCTCAAAGTTCTTATACGTGTGCCTGATACTCTCATTGCATGAAGCCAGTTCTCTGACGGCCCCACCGCAGATCAGGTCAGTGTTTTCAGAACGAAAGCTGCCCCTCGGCATCACCACAGCCCAGTTCCAAAGAGGCGGCTTCAGAAGGGGGCTGCTGCACGAGTGGCATTTAATGACAAAGCTGAGCAGCTTAATTACAGAGCAGTATTCATTTGATAAGCATGGCAGCTGCACCCAACAGCCAGAGATCCAGAGCAGATGTTGGCTGCAAACTTTTTTTTCCCTTTTCTTATAGACGTCTTCACAGAGCTGCATCGGATTTCCAGTATTTTCGGTTGCGAGCAGGGAAACGGAGGACGGAGCACCTCAGGGAGACGCACCCCTGTTCAGCCCACCCCCTTCTTCATGCGCCGCTCCCTCTCAGTGCAGAACGAGAGTCCTGGGCATTCACTGTAACTGCACCTGTGCTAATAATACTAATCACGGGCCTGTGGTTAAGTTTTTCTCCCCACTATCACGAGGAATCTTTCCCATGCCCTATTTACTGTGGGCGAGTGGGCCGTCTGTTCCGTCTCCCTCCGCTCGGCAAACACAGATAAATCAAGGCAAAGTACCCACTATTAGTAAGTGACATAGAGCTCATTCTGATTAAATTACCCCCAGAACATTATCATTCGGCCGGGCTTGTTTATTAGCACCGTCTCCGCCCAATCACATTCAACAGAGCCGACGCTTGCAGGGAGGTGGGGGGGGGGGGGGGGGGGGGGGGGGGGGGGGGGGGCGTCAGGCGGAGAGAGAGGGATTTAGTCAAAGACTTTCCAGTGTCCTCACTCTGTCCATCTCAGCGTGTCCTGCGGAATGAGCAATGCAAATACAATAACAAATACAGACCAGGGCCACGTTCCATTATTTCCATCTTCTTTTTTTCAGATTGACCACCATGCATCTCTCAGCCCAATCCCAAGTCCGTGTGAAATACCTGTGCAACAGCGGCGCACTGTTCGCATTGTTACCCCTGCTTGTGTTCCGCAAATGGAGCAGGCTGACGTGGCTGCAGCTGAGCAGGCCGTACCTTATCTCAACATAATGGATCAAATAGAGACAGTGTGATTGTTACAAGGTGTTTCCCTCTTTCCCTTCCCCTCATTTTGGATTCAAGGCCGGAGTGAGAGAAAGAAAGAAAGCCTTTGTTGTAGCAGATAAATGAGTGGGGCTTAGCTCGACCCCGGTGGCCATTGCCGTCTAAACCACACTCTCTCACACACACACACACACACACTCACACACACACACACACACAC
>JAFBJT010109286.1:121532-151445 GCA_016785325.1 Chascanopsetta lugubris
GGGGGGGGGGGGGGGGGGGGGGGGGGGGGGGGGGGGGGGGGGGGGGGGGGGGGGGGGGGGGGGGGGGGGGGGGGTGTCGGTGAGGAGCAGAGAGTGGTGGCCGAGCAGCTGTTTTCCTATGGATCGCTTCATTAATATCCCAGGGCTGAAATTTGAGGGGCGGCTGCAGACTAATTAGCCCCGTCTGACCCTCGCGTCTCAGAGAGGTCGCTCCTCTCCAGTTCCTGCAGAAGCAATCAAAAGCGAGGTAACCCTCCACCACCCACCCACCACCCAGTCACTCTCACTGTCACTTCATTTCATTTTTTTCAACAACGTAGAACAGAAAAGTCTTCCTGCCTTTGGAGAACCTGCAGAATAACGTCCAGGTTAAAGGTGCAGTGTGTACGATTTGGTGACATCTAGAGGTGAAGTTGCATTTTGCATCCATCGCCTCCCCCTCACCCTTCTGAACATGCAGGAGAACCTGTGGTCGACTTCAGTTGTCATTGAAACACAAAAGATGTTTAGTACGTCCACTCCGGGCTACTGTAAAAACATGGCGGCCTCCTTTGAGAGGACCTGCTCCTCATGTAAATATACATGAATGGGCACATTTCAGGGTAATGGGAAAAATAAATCATTTTGGTGATTATAAATGAATGAATATGTCAGCACGTAATTGTCTTGTAATAGTTATAGAAGTGACACAATGACAATGAAAATCTTACACACTGCACCTTTAAGAATCAAATCCTCAAAGTAGGGATTCCGGTGCTAAATGCTCCCACATCATAGTGTACCAGTCTTTGTCCATGACTGCTGGACTGTTTGTGTAATCAGTGGTGCCTGAGAGTCCCGGGGGGGTAGTGGGGGACAGTGCAGCCACAATGGCAGCAGTGTGTGTGTGTGTGTGTGTGTGTGTGTGTGTGTGTGTGTGTGTGGTGTGCCAGGAGACAGGGAGCCATCCCTCATTAGTATCATCTGTTTCCCCAGATGGCAGGGTCAGGTTAAGAGGGAGGCTTGATGAAAGGACCCGTCCTGCAGGGTGACACTCACTCTGCCACGCAACACTCTCCACGGCTCCCGGAGCCGAGTTCCCAGCTCTCACAGGTGATACGGGGGCTTTAGTGGGATTCACAGTGGCAAAGAGGAAGGGAGCTACGTGCTCCCCATCCCACTGTATAGCCTCGTACCTGCGCTGCAACCCGATGAGTTTACCGGAGAGGAGAAGTTCACTCAGCAAGGTGACATCTCGACTCGTTACTGAACGCTGGAAAAAAAGGGATACAATTACTTTGACACCTGCTATTCTCAAACACAGCTTCACTCCTCACCTGAGATATCTATAACCCATAACACGCTGTTATTATTTTTCAGTGGCTCATTAGGGAGGAGCCCGGGTCCGACCAAAAGCTGGGAAGCCTCGTGTATGGGCTCAACGCCGAGCGGAGGCCGGATGTATCCGAGCAGTGACCTGCGAGGCAGCAGCAGCTTGTACGAGAAGGGAGAAGGATAATGAGCGCTTTCACATTTATACCTTGAAAACTCACCAAACGGCCCATACACCAATTAAGAGATTGTTTTTCACAGGAGTGGCCATTATCAAATCTGACCTTCCAATTATTTTTCTCATTTTCCCCCTGATTCTGTCACCCCGCTGCGCGTGCTCTGCCCCCGGACCCTCTGACAATGGACAGAATGGATAATGGTTCCCCCGGCTCAGATCCAAAGATTGTGCCACTGTAGTGCTGACGTCCCCCTGCCTTGTTATCTTTATCCTCTCCCCGTGGTCAATTGAAGAAAACACACTTCACTTATCTTTTTACACGTTCCACACTTCTGTTTCTTGCTTTGACTATTTCTTAATGCAGATTTCAGTCGAAGATTAAATATTCTGATGGCCCCTTTTTCGTGGTCTTATCTTTGCAGGAGGCAGGGGTTTGCCATTAGTTTGCAAAGGCCAGCTCACTGCACTGAGGGGCTTAGACAAATGTGTTTGATCTCTGTCGTGTTTGTGTCATGTGTGAAGCCCTGAGAGCATTTCTTCGTGGATGTATCTCCCTTAGCTCCACATATGAGACGACTTGTTGGCCGCGCTGCTGGAGAAGCCACGGGGAGAGGAGAGTGTCTATAGTAAACAGTGTTAAAGACCTAAGGGTTAAATCCAAGCTGCAGGGATTTCAGTGATTTGGCGTCACTTTTACAGCTTGAATATTCATTTTGATCGAATAGCACTCTGATCACAGCAGGGTGTCATGCTGAGGGTTTCATTTCACCCTTTCATCTTTAGTTAGCACTGCTTCCGATCGCATGATGACAACCCCGGTTATTATTTGTTTTAAAAGTTGTGACAAAAATGTTCTGTTGACACATTGGATTTGTTATTCCAGTGTCATCATAGACTTCTTCCACACGAGAGCAACATTAGATTTTGTGTCTCTGACTTTATTTATTTTTTTAGCATCTACATGTCACCAGTAATGAGAACGCTGAGGACATATGCCACACCACTAGGTAGTGGTGTAATTTTTATCTCAGTTTGACTAACCCGTAACGACCATGTTTGAAAACCAGCCCCGGGAACTGTGAGATTACACGGGAACTGAGAGCGAGGCTGTAATGACTCAGCTGCCTTTCAAAAGCTGCAATTAAAACCCAATCGCAAAGACGTCCATAAAAGCTGCAGTAAGCATCACCTGTTTAATTCAGGACTTAAATTCAGACACGGGCGCTTTTCTCAGCCGGCTTTGTAAAAATTAAACGGTCAATTTGAACTCCAGATGAACATTTGACCCTCTGGCTGAAAGTCTGACGCTCCGCCGGTCACCTCCAGTCCTGGCACCAAAATGAGACATTGTTTAATTCATTGTTCCCAGAACATCGTTTCTATCGGACTGCCAGTATCGACTCCATCAGCAGTTTCGGGCGAGCCGCAGATACCGACTGTGACCAAAGGTGTGAAACTGAGATTCAGCAAAATGACACGCTGCAACTATAAAAACATCCTGCATGAATATGAAAATGATCATTACAAACACAAACCAAATAAAAAGAGCATCCATCACATGCGGCGTTGTTGACACTCAGATTAAACACGATGGTCAGAGTTTATGAGTTTCCCTGAATCAACTGTCCACTTTCATATCAGGTTAAGCATCACTGGGTGTGTATGATTAGTATCTGACACACAGACTGATGAATGACTTTAAGTAATGTGCGCATTATCGCTCTGCACGCATTGTCACTGAGCATGTAATTATATTTACTTAAAGAGCTCATCACGTCATGACTCACAAACAAGTCATTTTCAATTCAAATTCAAAAGAGTTTCTTATGATTGCCATTTAATGTTTTTACCTGACTAAACCTTCACTATGTCTTATTTAGACCATATGTTTCCATATAGCCCGACATCATGATTGGTGCCACTCATGATTCCAATGCTAAGTGCACAAAATCGTCACAATTATTACTGTCATCATCTCAAAGGACTAGATTATGGGATTTAGGTGAGATTGACTCTTCCGGTAGGTGTAGATGGTAAACAGGACCATTCAACTGGACCCACCATTACCCCTTAATGACGAGCCACCACCCAAATCAAGTTAGCGTATACAAACCAACGTTGCCGGTTTTCTTCTGTCTGTGAAATGGTGGGTGTCTATTAGCATTACAGGGCGTCATCGCCACCTACTGTTATGGAGTGTGAACAGACAGCACTCCAGAATGAAAGTACAGGTTTTTTTTCAAAACTTTATTTCTCCAAATGCCCGTGGCCCACTGAAAATGGGTCTGTGACACTTTTTGGTCGCGACCCACCCTAAGTCACTGAAATAGAGTCCATTACAATACATTGTTTTTACAATCACGTTAATATGTGTACTATTGTTGTATTACTGCAGAATGGGTCCCTGAATGATGACATCAGGGGAAGTTCCTCGATGCACCGCTCAATAACCTAAACACTTTTGAGTTTTAATGTGAGCTGAAGGCGAACATAGGTTCTAACGCTCGAATGGGAAGGTGAGGTGAGGGCTTAAGGGACATCAGGAGTCTGGGAGGAAGATAAAGATCGTCAGCCCAGTAAGTAGATGAATATTGGAGGAGACTGAAGCAGCAGCAGCTGCTGAGATGAGTGCCCACACGGCTGATTGTAGTGTGTGGGATGAGCGGGAGATTAAATGAAAAGATCTTGAGTTTATTGTGAGACGCGTGTGCACAAAGAAGTACCTGGAGGTACATTTAATTGATTTCTTTCAGAAGCACAGAGGCGCCTTGTTGTGCATTGCTGCTCGGGCTGAATCGTACGGTGGCAGCGGCCTTTCATACAAGTGCACCGGCAGGAGACAAAGATGGAGGAGCAACAACAGCGAGGATGAAAACACGAGTGTTAAAGATGGCAGTGCAACAGCCGGTGAAATAAGCAGATACTTATGTGGTGGAGTCATGGATGTAGTTGCACATGACATCAGTCGGGTGAAAACCTAAACAAGCGAATCATGAGGCAAACACACATCTCGGCCTGTTCACTCCAAATAGACAGGCATCATATTTTAAGCAGCGACTGGCTCGACAGGAAGTGTCCACTTGACAGCAGAAAAGGAGAAATGATGGCAGAAAGTAACTCCACTCGTCAACATCCATTTTCGCTCACCTCTATTCTAGAATTTATTTCTTTTTTTCCACAATGTGGCCCTTGTGTTTTGGTGTGAGACACTGTAAGAGCAGAGACCAAGCTATGGTTTTGGGTTGGATATTGATTCAGACGAGAGCTCTGTTTAGAATCGAGCTGTGTTCAAGTGCTCCTTTGATTGCTGCTCTTTCTGTAATCCATGCACCTCATATCAGAGTCACTGCATTGAGACAGTAGCAACAGCTGAGGGTCCGACGCCATGTTGTGTCCAGTGTGTGTGTGACCACTCGACAGGCGCCGTACACTGAACCATGCGTACAACCTGGATTGGTTTCCAAAGAGATAAATGAAATGTAAATGTGACATAATTATGACAACAACAGCTATACTGATAGTGTTAATAATAACAATAATAATAATCACAACAACAACAACAATAATAACAATCACAATCATAATCATAATTACCATTTCTTCGTTATCATTTAACAAAACATGGCACGTTTTACATCACGTGAAGTGTATTTGTTGACACAAACTGTTACTGAGTGCCTCAAAGTATTTGGATACAAAATGGCTCCTTGGATCATATGACATGATTTGTCCCGTCCTCTCATGTTGCTTCACTCTCTCTCTGTTACAAGAACTCTATAGCTCAGAGTGGCTCATGGCCGACATGTGGGACACTTCATTTCATATCCTACATTCTACAGGAGATGAAGAAGTTTCCCGATAACACTTTCTTTACTCTGTGTGTGTGTGTGTGTGTGTTTGTGTGTAAGGTAGAGATGTTCAACAACACCACCTGAGTTTGTTCCACCATCTTTCAAAGGAAGTAACAAACAGGCTCCTCTCTGTAAAGCGCTCAGTATGAAACCATCTGCTGTAGGAAGCCGAAGAAAGAGCCATTGATGCTACATGTGTTAGCAGGAGAGAATCATTATCCAGCGTTTTTGTTTTCACAATCTGTTTCCTTGTTTGCGTTTCATGTTTTTGCATTGACAAAACTCCAGTGCATTATTTTGATTCAGGCTCGAAAAATATTCAAAGCGGAGAGCCCGGATTTCGGCAGCTTTATAATTCTGCCGCATATGCAACTGAATTCCAATTCAGCCGAGTACATTGTGAAACAGATGGTCCCTTAGCAACCAGACACTTTGATGTCAGATGATGTCTGGTCTGTGACTAGCTATGTCATTTCAATGAATCTCCTGTTGTGGGATTCACCGGGCCCCTTAAATACCTCATTCATAGTGATTGTACCTTCTTTATGACTCAGTGGAGGGGTAACTCAGACAGAGAGTGGGCACAGGCTGCAGACGAGTCAGTCTTATTATATTAGTGCTCTTCACAGTCCATATTGCTCCTCTGCATTCACTCCTTCAGCAACAAGGCCACTAAAAGTTCATTGTTCTAATGACTCGTCTTTATGACTGCCCTGCTCGACAGGAAAGGTGCAGTTTGCGGGATTTAGTAACATCTAGTTACATGTTGCAGCCGAATGAACCCCCATTCACCCATACCCTCAAAGCATATGGGAGAACTTACAGTTCCTCCTCTTCAACTTTTATTTGAAGTCTATTCACTCGTATTCTATCATTGATGAAATTATATAAAGACTCTCTCTCTCTCTCTCTCTCTCTCTCTCTCTCTCTCTCTCTCTCTCTGTCTCGTTCCTCATGTGTCGCTCTGAAAGCTGATCTAGTGGCATTAAACCCACCTGTTTCGCCTCAAACCAGCGTGCAAGTGGTGTGTGTTCCCTCTCTGTGCACACATGCATGTGTGTGTGTGTGTGTGTGTGGGTGTGTGTGTGAGTTGACATGTGTGTGTGTGTGTGTGTGTGTTAGTTGACATGAGAGCTGCTCCAGTGTAAAATTGACCCCAGCCTCCGGGAGCTCGGCGTGGTGGAGTGTTTGCCCCCGAGAGAGAGACAGAGTGGCCACCCACAAATCAGCCAACGTCAGTGTTGTGTATTTAGTTGACAACAAAATGAGATGTTTAGTTTCGTTGTGTGATCCCACACATCCACTCCACCTCTGCCTTATCATTAGTCTGCGACTGCTATTGTTACATGGGAGGGTTATTTATCTCGACTTTTTTCTCTTCTCCTTCTCTTCCTCGCTTCTTACACTGACTCATTTCATGATGTTTTTTTTCAATTCGCTAATTCAATGAAACAATATGAAGCTTCAGAAATGATATCTGACAGAGCCGGATAATCTATGGTAGCCTTCAATGAAAACTCAAAAGGTGTTTCAGTTGTCCCCTCTGGGCCACTCTAGAGGAAAAAATATGGCAGCCTCCGTAGAGAGGATCTGCTCCTGGCATGAATATAAGGGCCCATTCCAGGGACAAGTGATGAAACACTTCAAGGAACATCAGTAAACCATGGTGTATATGGTCAACTCATTCTTCTTGTTTGTACAACTACAGAAGTAGTCGTTAAGTAGTCGTAGAAACCAGCTTTACTAATGAATGGCTGTGGATGGTTTCCTGTGAATTTAAAGAAAACTGGTGTGGTGATGCCAATTGGTATAATCGTGGGATGATACATCATGTGTCTAATACATGTTTACCTTTGTCAACCACTGTTGTGCATTCTCCTGGTTTTTGTAAAGGTGCTGTTTGTAGGAATGTTGGACGGCGTTTGGAATCACTGCGTATGCACGTTGTTTTTTTCGGTGAACTCTTCCAACTATACCTTTAGAATTCATGTAGATTCTTGAACAAATCTTTATTGCAGTTAGATGGTCTGAAATCAGGACAAGAGTTTGAATTTATTTGGTGCAGTAAATCAAGCCTAATCAATCCTCCCTTCCTGTGTGTGTGTGTGTGTGTGTGTGTGTGTGTGTTTCTCCTCCATGTCGATGGCATGTGATATTCATTAGCTGTTAATCAGATGGTGTTGACCTTTCATTAATCCCTCAAATTGAACATTTTACCTCAAGATGTAGGTGAGGCCTCGCCCGGATCACTGCAGGCTTGATGTTCATTTATTAATTCAGAATCAAGCTGCTGTCCCTGATTACCCAATTGTGTGTATTTGATTTGATGGCGCCCTCAGATTTGTTACAGTGGGAACAGCTTGTGTGGATTATTTAATAATTCATCATGTGGACTGCGCCTGGAGCAGGGTTGCATTCTCATTTAAAGCATTCATGTTCTTTTTATTTGTATCTGCAGTCCCACATGTGTGCTGCTATATTAACAGCACCATACAAACGCAGGGGCCCGTGTGATTAATAAAACAATCGGGCTGTGTTTTCATTTTGCTGCCTATGATTTATGCCTCAACTTATTTCCGTGCAGTGTTTCCGAGGTGTAATCTGTTCAGCTCAATATTGCACATTTGTCACCCGGTTCAATTTAGCGGCTACTCAGAGTCAACAAGCGTCCGCACAATATTTAGTGGGAATCACTCTTATTGCCTCTCGCTGCTGTGCAGATGAAAACACCACCACCGTGTATTTTAGATCAGCGGAATGATACGAGTCAGACTCAGGGCAGCGATCGTAAAGGGTTAAACTCTGGAGAAATCACGCTTGTGATTACATAACTGGCTGCTGTCATCAGGCGCAGGATATCATCTCTGATTAGAGGAGTGTTTACAGCTACCTGTATTTCCATTATGTGACGGCCGTGGAGATTCTTTATTTCCCATCAGCAGCTCTCGCCGAGCATATTAAGGCGATCTCTCCGGATAGAGAGAATGGCTTATTTCTCTGATGCTATTTCCAACACAGCAGGATTGGACGCTTGGCATGTTGCTGGTTAAAGAGGCGGATTACCCGCGGAGGTATTTCTGTGTTGATTTCTCCTCCATGTGAAGCCATTAGCCTCTGGGGGCAGCGACGAGGTCTGCCCATTATTCAGGGACAAGGTGGTGGGAAATGGAGAGGGATAAGACACAATGTGCTCAGGGCCAAGCTGCTCACTCCCCTGACCCGCTTCTCAAATGGCTTTTCCACACTCTCATAAAAGCCATTGCGTTGCATTTTAAAGAATAATAGAATCGCCGCCTCCTCCCCGAGAAACTATTTTAGCTTTGTAATTCCTTGGCACTGGGGCATTTCTTTTGAAGGTGACTTCAACAGCAAGTTTTCTTTTTACACCTTGCAAATGTCTATAAGAGAGAAAAAAAAAAAAATAATCAAATGCTCTCTTTAAACAAGGGCAGTGTGAGCAGCGCTGCTGCTGTCACCACCTCAGCTTGAGGAGTGAGGCTGTGGAGCGTTGCACGTGTCTGAATCACAGAGGTCTGCGAGGGCCGTGTAGACGAGTCGCTGCCTCTTTGTGATGCTTTCATCTCTATTACTCTTGATCTGTGTCTCTCACGTATCCATGAGCACTTCAGCCCATTTCACTGCAGTCTGTCTTTTTTACGCAGAGTTCATTCTCAGACGCAGGGAAAGACACCGTCATCCAGTACCTGCAGGATTTTCATCCGACTGTTTGAATCTTTATTTTCAGACTATTAAACATTACATTCAGCCAGGCTTACATTTACCAGATAACATTTGGAAACCCCGACTAAACGCGCCGTGTGTAAGATGTAGAGAAATCAAGTTGACTATCCCCCCACCTCACTTCACCATGTCGCCTGCGCATTCCAGTTTTGCTTGGTCGGATGCGTTACCACATCAGAGCGGTGTCTAATAACCAGGCATGGCGCTAACATATTTGTAATTAGCTCGGTGGGTTTAATTTGTGGCGTATGGATTGCAGATGGTTGCTGTTGCAGTGTTCAGGCTGTGATGTTTTTTTCTCAGTGTCGCGTCGAATTCGCTGACATCTAATGGTGAAGTTACATGTTGCGGCTGAATACCCCTCACGTCAATCTTCCCTTCCAAGCAGGTAGGAGAACCTTGCGTTAGTGGTAAAACATGGTCAATATAAAAGACATATAGCTACACGAGCTGTAGGTCGCGAGGCACGAATGAAAACATTCACCTCAGTCGACTGTGTTTCCCTCGTCCCCTCCGCGCCGACTCGGCTACATGTTACAACATTCGGACTCACTGGTGGTTCGGAGCGGCACTGTTATTCCTGCCTTTGCAGCTGCTGTTGTGTCATAATCCACGCATATGCTCCCGCATATTGTCTGCCTTCTAGCGCTGATCACTGAGCGGCTCAGAGTCCGCGCAGTGCTCCGAGTGTGTGGTCAACAGAAAACCTTGTTCCCCACACGGCTGACTGACCACAGTTAGAACAGTAAATACCCAACTGCTGCATAAACTCTGCACAGGCTGATCCAGGTGGGAAGAATAACACTTCGTCTGCCTGGCGCCATCTTCTTCTGCTGCTGCTGCTGCTGCTGCTGCTGCTGCTGCTCACTGGTGACCTGCACCGACCCGCTCATCACATTTACTTATTTATTTATTTATTTACATATTTACTTATTCATTTATTTGACATTGGGGAGGTGTGTGTGTGTGTGTGTGTGTGTGTGTGTGTGTGTGTGCGTGTGTGTGCATGCATGCTCATATACATGTGTCTGGGTTTGTGTGTGTGTGTGTGTGTGTGTGTGTGTGTGTGGGCAAGTGCATGCACATATATGTAAATGTGTGTGGGGGTGTGTGTATGTGTGTGTGTACATGTGTGTGCGTGCATGTAAGTGTGTGTACGTGCATGTGCATGCGTGTGTGTTTGTGAGTGTGTGTGCGTGTGTGTGTGTGTGTGTGTTGGAGAGAGAGTGAATCAGCAGTCCATTGTATTGTCACCACAGGACCACAGGCAGGAGCGGGTGACAGCCAGTGTTGACTGAACAATGGTGCTAACAGGTGGAGTGTGTCCGCTCACTATCACAGGCTGCTGTTACCTTGTTAAGAGCCGATTGTCTCTGAAGCTCCACTCTCTCTCGTGAGAAATTAAAGGAAACATATGTGTTGTTTCTATATACAGGGTTTGTGCATTGATTTGCCAGAGGCCGTGGGAGGAGAGTCCACAGTCCTGGGCTGCAGCTTAAGCTCGAGTGCAAGATCACAATTCCTAGTTGAATTTATTGTCAAGTATAGGTGGCTCTCCACCACTTCCTCCCTGCCCAGATATGTTTTATTTATGGTGAAATGATTGTGAAATAATTTCTTAAGCCCTTAAGCTGCAGGCACTTGGATAAGGAGCTTAGGCAAATATCACCTGCTGCTTTCCCTCCTTCTTTCTATTCTAAGTAGCACACTCACTGTGTTTGGAACAGAAAACACACCACTCCCTTTTTCCCCCTCTAATACCAGGGGACCCTGAAATTGCTCTTATTAATCAGAGCAGTGATAATGAGCAGTGAATAATAACCATGGGTGGAGACCGACTGAATGCACTGTGATGGTGGGGAGAGGGGGGGAAAAACACTGCCCACAAGTGGTGTTTATTTGAGATTTGAGGATTTGAATGTTTTCGCGCTCGTCCCTGGAGACGCAGTGTGGGTATTTCTGCCACTGACCTTATCCCTCACAAGTGTAGTACCAGCTGCCATCCCCCTCCTCCCCCGCCTCCCCCCGCCTCCCCGCCCTCTTTTGCATCTTCTCTAATGCAATTTTTTTCTTCAGTCCTATGCAGGGGAAAGTAAGCTAAAAGGTTTTACAGTAAGACTCGCATGCTTTTTAACCTTTTAGATGTAATATTGCTGCATTATGGAGCGACAGGCAGGAGGAGAGGTGTGGACAACGGAAATGTCATGAGGCATGATGATGACTGTAGAATGACTCATGCAGCGGATGCATTAATGCGCTTCTATTTAATTACAGGACCTGCATCTGTGTTATTATGCACTAAACCACTGGTTAAGCTAATTACAATGCAGAGACAACATCTAAATGACCAAATTCTCTATTGCTATAAATTATATTATGTTATTTTATATTTTAAATACAAACATCTCAATTAATTTATGCCATATGAGCTTAAAAACTCTCCAAAGGGATATTTACCTCCAACATCACACACATATATATATATTTGTCTATATATGTATATATATATATATATATATATATATGTGTGTGTGTGTGTACAATTCATAGATATTATTAGTATGTTTTCAATCTGTTTTTCTATTTGAGGGGAAGTAACGGAAAACAATAGGAAGTTTCAGGTGATTTAAAACACAGTGTAATCATTTCATATTGAATATTTGATAATAGTTCACCTGGACAGTACACACTGGACCTTTAACTCATATGTACCTTTCCTGATTCTATTCATCTTCATATTTACATTCACCACACATTCAGGTCTAAAAAACACATCAGTTTAATTATTTTGGAATTCAGCTGATCAAAATAGACACCAGACATTTAAGCTTTAAAAGTGTTTATATTGATAAAGATGAAATGTTCAAAGATAATTTCACTTTCATCATAAACGAGAAAACCCCCCTCTTCTTTAATATCGTGATTAATGTTACGTTTTGCTGTGTCTGCCTTTCCCATGATGCATTAGGTCAACTTTGGCCCTCACCAACCTCCGCCAGGTGACAAGTAATTTACGTATTGATGTCGCTTCAACATGCCTTCAGATTTCAGGAGCGCAGAGTAAAATCACAGTGTTACTCATGAGCGCTGATGATTTCTGCCTCCTCAGGTTCAAATGTAAAACACACTATCTTCTCTCTATTGACTGACGTGAGTGGGTGAGTGAACTTTTCAATTCCTTGTTTTTTGGGGACTTCAGAGTGAAAAGGACAAAAGTGGAGAATGGGCTGCCCACTGTGTGTTTTTACATGTTGGGTGTAAGAGGAGCAGCGAGAGAGAGAGAGAGAGAGAGTGGCACGGTACTCTTATCTAAAACATCATTGCAGGCCTTTGCCTCAGCTTGCCCCCAATTTCTTTCAAAATTGAAGCTTTCGAGATGGTGATTGTTATAATAGCCACTCTGAACATGCTGCTCCAGTCCTGAACATTGAGATGTGCTCTCTCATCAGCTGAACACTCTGCTTCGCTACTTCCATAGAAAATATGAAATCACACAATGCAGTATATCATCTGGCATCTCTGTGGAGAGTTTGTTTTCACTCAAATTGTATTGTCAGTCAAATATTTTCAGTAAAAAACTAAGAAACATATGCGATTTAACCTTGATGGCAGACAAATGTGGGACACAATGTTGCAGTACTTTTTGGTTTCTTGTCGGTCCAACGAAATGGATGTGAGCCAAAACTTGCCTATTTGGAAAAATGGCAGCTCTAATCCAAAGGTCTTCTTCACCGTACATACATTGCTCTGAAGATGTTGTAATCTGGGTGAATCTAAGGTAGCTTGTGTGGGCAATGACGAGCGTGGCCCAGATCGCTCAAAACAAACTTTACCCTCGGTTGACGTGTGGTATTTCAGTAAGTGCGGCCAAGGTCTGGCAAATGGGAGAGGACCGCTCAAGTATTATCATTCAGTTGGCCCAGATGGCGTTTTATAAGGTCATGTATGCAAGATTCAGGTGAAAGCATTTTTCTCTTTTGGCAGAAATCAATTTGAAATACTTCAAATTGTATCTCTGATCCTCCCCACAGAGGCATCCATGTTACCTGACCATGTCTTTGAGTCAGAGTGGACAAACACATTTGGGGTTTGAATGAACTGAAGCCTCGCATAGGTTCCCTCACATGCATGGCAGGAAAGGGAAAGCCTGCACACTGCACCTTTCAATTTTCACCGGCGATTGAATGAATGCACTCGGCTCGGAATCCTGCGCGGATTCTTTGGA
Organism: Chascanopsetta lugubris; assembly: GCA_016785325.1. Classification (NCBI taxonomy): domain Eukaryota; kingdom Metazoa; phylum Chordata; class Actinopteri; order Pleuronectiformes; family Bothidae; genus Chascanopsetta; species Chascanopsetta lugubris. The sequence continues at coordinate 134,839 of JAFBJT010109286.1, forward strand.
ACCTCCTCCGCACCGAGCTCCATATCCTAAACTGCCCTCAGCTACTTGTGTTTCTCATTCTTTGTGCTATCACAACCACTGTTGTTTGCAACAGTCAGCGCTTCCTTTATAATTCAGCCCCCCCCCCCCCCCCCCCCCCCCCCCCCCCCCCCACCCCCCGCCCCCCCCCCCCCCCCCCCGCTGCTGCTGGTGTGAAGAGTGGAGTAATAAACATAACAAAGCTGCAACAGTATGTGCCCTGCTCTGCAGAACGTGGGAACATATGTGCTTGTAGTATGATGTGTTGGAAGTGTGACCAGCCAATGCACTAATCTGTTTGCACCCTTTAAAGCACGGCGCTGCACTGAAGGCTTCATGTGCATGTGTGTTCACAGCACAGGTTCGTCACAGCAGTGCTATCAGACGTCTCTGCGGCTTTTCTTCCCCGTCTCTCTCATGCTCTCGTGTTTTGTCTCAGGACCTCATAAGAAACAGATGAGTGAGGTCTCACACACCCACCCACCATGTTCCTGCAGATGATTCCTTTTTGTGATGGTTGAATAGATTTGTCATATTACCACTGAAATGTCTGATTATGCAGAGCCGAACCACTGAGTGCCTTTTCTGGCACTGCCCTGCCACGCGCACAAAATAGTTCTTTTTTTTCCTCCTAAATATGTGAAGCGTAAAATAGAGACACACGCTCTAATCTGGCCAATCAAGGCAGCCATCTTGCTGGCATGTCATCCTGCTGATTTGGAAAAACACATGTATGGATACATGTTAATGGGATGGATGAAACACAAATGAATATGCAAATGTAAGACATGTACACATTGGATTTATATATTTGAAATAAATGTAAATGTGATGTAAACCATAAACGAGGTATACATTCAGGATGTTGTTTTTATTCAAAACAATTTTATATTCTGACATGAATATCTTTCCCACACATGCTTTTATGCGTTTGTGTGTGTGATGCATAAATTGATGGTTACATATGTTTATAGTATATTATGATTTAAAATCAGCTTGTTATCTGTGTCTGTTATGTTCATGTGTGAATGTGAGTAGTAAACATGGCTCTTAGGGTTCGGGTTAGGGTATATCCAGATCATTGATATATCTAATACAGTGCATTACAGGAAACATATAAGACAACATCTCTCCCCCATATAAGAAAATGACCCCCCATATAAGGAAATGTGTCCATCTCTGATTCAGTTGAAATGTAGATTTTTAACGTTCCAAATTTTAAAGTCCACAAACTGCACCTCTGGCTGCTGTGATGACATTTAGAGAAGTGGAGTTGCTCTGCAGAATGCCGCCTTTATCCCAGCACCATATTTGTTTTTGATGACACATGATTCAATTTGATTTGCACCAAGTCTCCATCTTTTCACCTTTCTTCCCTCTTCCTTGCCAAGGGCCCGAAGGAGCGCGCTGAAGCTTTTTAAAGATGCAAGTTGTGATTGATGAGCTTTTGATTGCAATCGCGAATGAGACACTTTCATTACTGTCTGTCCAAGAGCATCCTGTTCGGGGTAGTAAAGTGTATGAATGCAGAGTGTGCATCTGCCGTGCCTGTGTGTGTGTGTGTGTGTGTGTGTGTGTGTGTGTGTGTGTGTGTGTGTGTGTGTGTGTGTGTGTTTGACAGAGAGAGAGAGAGGATCACTTAATGATGAGACCCACTTAATGACATTTCTCATTTGGTTTCCACCACAGCCACGACTGCCCACAGCCCGAGGACCGGGGAGATCACTTCTCTAAATGACTAAGTTCTGACAAGCTGTTCCTCTCTTGCACACACACACACACACACACACACCCACACACACACACACACACGAATCTGTTTCCCTCACACCAAACGAAGGCATGAGTAAAAACTATGCACACAACAGGTGGATGGGTTGAAAGTGTTTGGGTCTGCTGGTTGTGCGAATGTGAGGAGTGTCAAAACAGCAGATTGCTGAGAAGCTCCTTGTGGGGAGCGGGGAGATCGTGTTTACATGTGGCTGCTTCTGCGGCGTCAGAAACCATATTTCCACTTCATAAGTAAACCCAGCTTGTTTTCTGAGGAGTCGGGTAAGGTAGTTTGACCCGCAGGAGCACTTTGGGAAGTGAAACGTCCTCACTCGGGTTGCGTGTATGGAAGTGCGAGTGGACGGGCTGTAATAAGATGGGTTGCTTCTCAGATGGAATTTGATTATACTTTGTAATTAAATTAAGCTATAATGCAAAGGTCCCTTGATATCCCTCCCAGTTTATATTAAGCATTTATCATGCCCCTCGCTGTGATCAATTAGGTTGTCAAGACAAGTTTTATGAGATATGCTCACCTCATAATCACCTCCGCGGGAAACTCTTTGCATCTGCTCGCTCATCTATTCTGAGATCGGTCGCTAGTTAGCGCTGACATAAATGCATTGTTTGGAAGCTATTGATTACCCCTCACCCTTCTTAATAGTGGTGGCTTCAGATTTATTTGCAAAAATAGTGCTCATCATTTCCCGGTACCGAGGAAGCGTGACAGGCTCGGTTTGCTCCTGGCAGCGTCCCTATTTCATGTCACATTATTCCGTGTTTCGCTCAGGTCACCTTGGCGCTAAACAGGGGAGCGCTGCCTGCAGCAGCTGTGATTAGAAAAATGTTTATCGTCGAGTGATGTTTCTTCAGCAGAAACAAATGACACATCCAGATCATTGCTCAATTAGCTGGAGCCAACTCATTTATTCTCAGGGTTTAGCCGTAGGTTCTCTTCTTCACCGTGTGTTAAAATAAGAGATCAAACGGCTAAAGATCACAAGACTTTTGCACACAAGTCTGTGTTAAGAACACAGTTTGTGTCCCTCTATAGGCGTTTACTCTGCAGCATTGTGGTACTTTGTGTTTTTCTGTGTTTATCATCAAAGAAATCAGCGGATAACCCCTTGTATTCTATATAAGACATAAATGATTCAAGGTGCAGTGTGTATTACTTGGTGACAAGTAAGAGAACCTGATTTGGTTCATGCACACAGGCAACTGGAAACGACACCTTTGTATATTCTGACGAGTATATTCTTAAAACACGGGTATAGTTATTTGTAATATAGATTATTTATGTCGGTAGAAATGATAAGGGCAATCCCAACAGAGTTAGCCAGCTGGCCAATCAGAAGGGACTGGTCTTTAAGTGGGAGAGGTCTTGATAGAAGGAGAACTAGAAGCAGTTGTTGAAGAAAGAGGCTTAGAAGAGGAGCTGCAGCACCGGACTGTTTTGTGACAGTGATGTGTTTTCTGAACATTTGTGCACCTACAGTTGAAACACTGAATATAAGCATTATGTCTCCTTTAATTTGATATAGGCAACCCTTTATTCAAACTTGTCCTGATTCAAAATGTCCTGATTTGCCCTACAGCAGGCAGTGTATCTGACAGACATTATTTATTTACACATATATTAACGAGAGTTAAAGTTAAAGTTAAGTGAGTTGCCAAATGACTTCAAATGTGTTACATTTGATAACAGTGTCAATTAAAACTTCAATCAAAAATCTGGCATTCAAAGTAGGTGTTTTGGCATTTTAGCATTTTACTCCTCTTTGATTTCTGTTGTTAACATATGACTTTGTGCTACTTTCTTTAAAACTAGTTAAAGTTTTGCTTTAATTGTAACACAGATGCCAGTCCTGATGTTTTGATGAGTTAACGCTGATTTTAGAACTGGATTGTATACTTCAGACTTGTTTACTCCTCAGTTTCCAATTGTTTCAGTCTGACATGACACGTCCCTGTTTTGCTGTTGATTTCTTTTGTATTTCAATTTCACCGGTGTCGGGGATTCATTTGAAGCTCATACAAACAACCTGGACTCAATCAGATTGAAGATTTCATTGGAAAGCCTCAGTTCCCTCTGTACAAAATTAAACCTGATGCATGACTGCATTCGGAGAAGACTGTGATTTAGATCCCACACACTATTTGATTCTATAATTCTACAATTCCACAATTCACTTAGCAGATGCTGTTGTCCAAAGCAACGAACAACACGAGCAAAGAAGAGGAACGGGATAGGATGGGTGATGCAGGATGCTTCAAGTCCCATTGGACACAGGTGTTGAGATGCTATGTCAAGGTAAAGAGCGGTTACAGATACAGATATGAAAGTTCTAACATCACACTGTCATCATGCAAAAACATCTCTATAAAAAGAGTTCAGCCAAAGTGCAGGGACAAGATTAAATTCTGAGGTGTTCATGAAAAACCTGGGTCTTTAGCGTTTTCTTGAAAGTAGAAAGGGTTTGGGTTAGGACCATTTCAGCATCAAACTTACAATGAGATGATTTTATTGAAAGGTCGAGATGGTGTGTAGATGGTCTTTTCTTTATTTCTGACCTACTTTCACTGAGCTATTTAAGAGTTAAAGGTGTTTAGGATTTTGCAATAACAGCAACTGGTAAAGTTGCTGGTTTGACCCCTAACACCCCGAACCTCACCATCCCTTTCCGAGCATGGATCAGGAGACGTTCTTACACCTTATTGGACGATTGGATAAAATGATCAAATGTGTCAAACTCTCTGAACAAGTTATACAAAAAAGAAAACAAAAGTTTTGCTAGAAACTTTCATGCTGATGCTCACGGGGTATTGCTGATCTTGTGTTTCCACCCATTGCTGACTGAAGCCAATTGAAACCAGCGTTAGTCGCAGAGTCATTCAAACTGGTTGTGAATACCGATTAAACACGTTCCCATTGTACTGGGAACCTACTAACACCTGGTGTTAGCTGTTTTTAGAAAGGGGTATTATGTCAGAGTTAGATTTTGGGCAAGGCACCCACTCACGAATTCAAGTTGTTAGGGTCAGATGTAAATCTTGGTTAGGTTAAGCTGAGAGATAAGCATGACTTGGTCAAGGTTAAGGTTCGGGATAAGAGATAAGATCCAGCCAGGTACAATGAATGCAAGGCACCGAGAAGGAAAGCTGCTTAAACTTGTGTCATCCGCCCTCCGGGTTTGTGGTCGAGGTTCAGGTTACAGGGCTAATATTCGTCAAGTAGAGTTCATGTCTCCGGGGTGAATGCACGTCTAAATCGCGCCGCAGCTGTGACCCCGATCAACAACAACAACGGTTTGTGTCTGAGAGACAGAAGGAGAGACAATATGCATCATTTAAACGAGGTTTGAGTGTCTGGCGTGACGCATGGTCGTGTCGGGGCGGTTGCCGGGGGCAAGTTGTTAAAGGATGCACCTGTATCTGTTAAAGACGAGCAGGACCCCAGTTGTCGTCGTCTGCATTTCAAATAGAAAGCCAATCTTTGCTGCTGTCACTCCACAGTGACAGAGCACACGGTAATCCACCTTCATGAATGCTGGATCCGCTTGCATAAAAAAACATCCTCCATCACCCCCCCTTTCCCGTCCCCCTGCCTTCCCCCCCCCCCCCCCCCCCCCCCCCGTCCCCCCCCGTCCCCTCTCTCCTCTGATGAGTAGCATGACTGCGGGCTCCTATATCTGGCTGTTGTCATGTCGGAGTGATGCAATTAGGTCTGTATCCTCCGTGGTCTCTGTTCTCTTGCAGGAGAGGGTTGCTTCTAAAATACCTGTCTGCGCAAGCTCTGTGTTATGAGCCGACGCCGGCGCCGCTCTGCAGAGGGGTGACATTTTTAGCAGAGCAGACGGCGCGCTGACAGATCATTTGCATCTCTTTTAGCAAAAATATAGAGCTAAACAGCATGTGAATGCTTGGCTTGAGTCGGATGGGTAACAGATGATAACAATAGCGCTAATACTGATTGCTCCGTGCAGCTGCTCCTGCTCAACAAAATCCATTAGAGTCTCAATATAGCTCTCGCTCCCTTCCCTGCTCCCTCCCTTAACAATGTGTGGACTGCTCTTAAACTGCCCTTATGAGAAGCAGCCTGGCAGTGGAGGTCAGGGCCGGGGGGCGGAGAGTCAGAGTTTAACTAGCTCGTGTCCTATAGTAGGTGACTTTGGAGGTTTGCCCTGTTTAGCATTCATTGGGAACGAATCCATCAACCGGAGCCCAAAAAGCAGTGCAGTGAGTGGTGCTGTGTGTACGATTTGGTGACATCTAGAGGTGAAGCTGCATATTGTATCCTCACCCGTCTGAGGGTGTGCCTATGGTAGACTTCATTTGTCTTTAAATCTCCATAGATGTTTAGTACGTCCACTTTTACCACTGCTAAGACATGGCGGCCCCCGTGGAGAGGACCCCCTCCTCATGTAAATATACTTTGATGGGTTCTTTTAAAGGTGCAGTGTGTGTAAGATTTCGGTAATTTTGCTGTCACTGTAGAAATACAATCACAAAACAATTATGGAGACAATTTTCCAAATGTATAATCATCCCAATGTATGACTCGCTTTTTATATGCTCTTGAATTTAGCCCTTTAATGTAGAGTTACACCGGGAGCGGGTCCACCCTGAGGGGCCGCCATGTTTTTACAATAGCCCAGAGTGGACGCACTAAACATTGTTTGAGTTTTAGTGACAACTGAGGTCACTACCATGGGTTCTCCTGCAGGCTCGAATGGTGAGCTGATGGATACAGCATGCAAATTCACCTGTAGATGTCAGCAAATCTCACACGCTGCACCTTTAAGGGAAAAGGGGAACAACAATGGATTGAAGTAATAATGAAAATGTTGCTACGTACTTATTTTGTCATTTTTTTTCCTACCAATAGAAGTGGCCGAAATGAACACACTCTTACACTCTGCACCTTTAAAAGAATAGTGTTAAAGTGCTGCAGGGTCACAACACCAGCGCACTCGCGGGTGGAGATGAGATACTTCCTACTTGATCGTTGTGTGAACAGCAGATGACAGAACTCTAATGACATGACAAGAGTGTATTAAAGTGTGATCAGAGGTGCTGACTTCACCCTCGCAGTGGTTCGGTGAAACAGCATTGTTTCGTCACTGATCTGCAGCGACAACACGACTCGAGTGGTCACACTCCGTCTGAAGGGGCGAGAGCAACCTTCTCTATTTTCTTTTTTAACCAAGTAGGTGATGTATTATACAACACAACCGGCATTTGTGCTCCCGCTGCTTTGTCCCTATGACTCTAATTCTTTACATCTACAGGAGGCTGGCACCCACTGTGAACTCTCTCATGCATGTGAACTTTATCCCCCACGTATCCTCGGCCTCCATCTCCCCTGCCTCTCCTCTCCTCGCCTCTCCTCGCCCCCTCTCCATCCATCTCCCTACATCGATCTTTTTTTTCTCTTCACCTGTTTGCGCCGCCATTTCTCTCTCGCTCCATTACACTGGGGATGAAAGTGTGTTGTGTCATCTTTTCAGAGGAGTCCAAACACTGCTCTCCTACCGGAGACTGGAACACCTCCTGTGCATCAAGGACAGTAGCAATGTACACTACATTTAAATGTGAATTTTCAAATGCAGTAAAAAAGACAGTTGACTCCATGATCATTGCCATGAGTTGATTCTCTCTGCACTCACCACCGTACATTTACATGCAAGGCTAAACCAACTAAACCAAGTCATTGCACAGCTGTCCTTGTGTTATTATTTGGGTATATGGAATCAGTTGACTTATTTAAAGGTGCAGTGTGTAAGATTTTTTGTCACTTGTATTGGTAGAACAAAATATCGTAAAACAATTGTATAATCGCCTAAATGTATTTTCCCCGTTATCCTTTAATGAGCAGGAGGCTGCCATGTTTTACATTTGTAAAAGTGGACACATCTTTTGAGTTCCAATGATAGCTAAAGTCTACCATGGGTTCTCCTTCAAGTTCAGAAGGGTGAGGGTGAGGTGATGGATACAACATGCAACCTCACCACTAGATGTCACCATATCTTACACACACTGCACCTTTAGGCATGGCGGTCTCCTCTATGACGTGGGCGGCCTTCATTTCACTTTGTTAACATTTGGCTTTTTTCTTCTGGATGACCTTTGACATCATCAACCAAAGACTGACATTTGAGTTAGCGATGCTTGGTTCGTGGCAACCATTTTGAGCTCTGCACATGTGTGCCCTTTGTATTAATGTCCTTAAACAAAAGCAGATGACTCCATCATATGCCGTAAACATCAGCATTGAGTGTGTTTACACATGCCGGAGTAAGTGGACTCTCACTCACATGATCCGAGTCTGGTGGTTAGACTTTGAGAATCTTAATTTAGTGTAATGCTGATCACAGATCAGCTCTCCAAATTACAGGTTTCCATCACTTCCCTTTCAAACCCGTGAGTAGTGCTGCGTCATGTGACCCCAGAGGGCTCGCTGATTGTCTCCATTCTCTCAGCAGACAAAAGCCAGAAATTGGTGGGTTGGTGGAAAATTTGACTTTGCTCATCAGTTCCTCGCATGGCTTCATATAATCACCCTTAAAATTAAGTGACACTAATATCGCCACACTGCTAAATTACAGTAAAAAGTTATTTCACCTTCCACTCGACCCCTTTTCCTGTTTTTTTTGCGGTTGCCGTGTTTACCGAGTTGCAATGATATGTTTGGCTGAGAGCGCCTCTACAAACTCCAGTAAAGCCGTTTCATATGACCAGACATTATTGAATCTCCAATCTAGTAAATGCGCCTTTACTGTCCACACATAAAACCCATATCTTGTATTAGCTGGCTCTCTATCTGGCTCCAAACCCCCTGTCCTCTCTGATAGCGTTGATTCCCCCAAATCCTCCAAATGATATCCTCCTCCTCCTCCTCCTCCTCTTCCTCCTCCTCCCCTCTCTCTCTTCTTCACTACCTTTTTCTCCTGGTCAGCACATTGCTCTTTGCCCTGAGTGGAAGAAGCCATTCTACCTCCTGTCAACCCGCAGACACATTCTGCTCTGCCCGTGTCGGGATGATGGATCTGGAGCAGTCAGAGAGTGCTGACTCCGTACCGACCACCTCTTCCCCCCACCGCCACATGCCGGCTCCTTCGGCCCACCAGCAAGGGCCCCGCCGTGATGGATAGGGCGCCCATCGCTCAGCGAAGCCCCGACACTGCACCACCCCACCTCTCCCTCTCCCTCTCCCCTCCCGTCTTCCCCCTCCCTTACACCCGAACCCTGTGGAGCCTTTGTCAGTCACGCGTCCAGAGGCAGCTCGGGCTTTGACACAGCAGAAAAAAGACAAACAGGAAATCACAGCACCCATATTGTTTCACAGCTTCCCCCCGCTCCCCCTTCCCCCATCACGCCTCTTAGGTCATTTACAGTTTACCAGTAGGTTCAGTGGAGGACTTGCCGATGCCTGGTGATCCCCATCGCTTTCCTCATACGTATCTTTCATTAACTTTTTAAAGATAAGACTCTTAAAAGGATTTCTATTAGTTTTATAATACAGCTCTGATTAGTGCCATCTTGAGATAGCAAGACGGCTTAATGAATTTCTCAGTGCATTTAAGGTTTCCTGCCCATGTCGTGCCCTTTAACTGAGCTTAGCCCTATCATCAGCTCCATCAGGACCAAACTTTCCTCTTTAATCCGTCGTTATTTTTTCCAACCCACCCAGAACCACATCAAAGGCACACAGAATGTTTTGGTTACGTCTCTTTAAACTGGAAATAATTCTAGATGGTGAACGGAGTCATGTTGTTCACTTTCAATCAGGAGGAGGAAAAATGCGAAGAAAGGCCCTGGGTGAAAAATGTCCGAAGCAATTAGGCGCTGATAAGTGAGCTGATGAGCTTGTTGAAGCGCCGGAATTGAAAAAGACCAGCGCCTATCCGGGTGTTAACTGCAACGGAGAACATGATGTTTGCATTTTTCTCCTCACAGACCGACGAGAGATGAATGTAGATGGAACAACGGCAATGGCTTTTTCATGTCATGGTCACACGAGTTGAACCGAGGCTATTTGTTGATACTTGACAGTGTTCCAACCCTCTTCTGTCTGTTCACAGCGGGGAGATGCAGGTAGTTGTGGGGTCATTATCAAGGCTGATGATGTCACCTCTTACGTCAGCGCCTGGCTATTCTATTATATACAGTAATAACCATGAGTGTGTATGGGAGAGTGGTGTCAAACTCCTTTTCACCAAGGGCCAAATCAGCATTATGGTTGCTCTAAATTGTGGGGCTAAATGTGATCACTACCTAACACACTGTAAAATAATCCCCATATTTGATTTGTATTTATGAACCTATGATTTATTTAAGTAACACATATTGTATTTGGAGGGGCAGCAGTGGCTCAGTATCCCTTGGAATCATTGGTCACTGGTTCGAATCCCACTCAGACCCTGCTGCGGTGTCACTGGCCCTGACATTGACTTTCATTGTTAGATAATCAAATGCCTTTAAGCTCTCATGGCCCATATAAAATGATCTCGTGGGCCACAATTGGCCCCCGGGCCACACGTTTGTCACATGGTGGCGTAGGAGTGTCTTTTTTCTCAGAGACGAGTTCACAAATACAGTACATCCTCTTTTCTCTGTTTCACACATGTGACATGAGCCATGGAAATGTATCCATTGGTTTCAATTCACCCGTTCATCAATTTATTTGAAAGGGGCACTATGCACTTTTTTGTGGTTTAAAAATCACATTCATTGCCAATAAGCTCAAATAATGAGACATTTCCTGGCTCACTGTGATCATCTGTCATGTCACACTTTAAATGCTGGCTCCGTGGCCTATTGTCCCATATGTGTATGGCATCTTGAGCTATAGCTCTTAAACAGAAACACCAGTATAGTTCAGAGACCGATGTTTGCTTGCACTCAACGAGCATGACCATGAGCGCGAGTGAGATTGCTGACTGTACTTCACCCCACTTCCACCGGTGTCACAAGAAGCAGGCTTTTATATTTCAGATCTCCACAATGCCCCTTTAAAACCAGTTTCCCACTACATCTTAAAATGCACTTGAGATGTCTCCCATTAATGGTGAGAGGAGGAATGTCCTTTTCACTTTAGCTGGAGACCCCAGAGTGTCTCCTAGGTGACGGTATTCTGCTGAGGCAGCAATTTCTCACAGCACGTCCACTGTCTTGGTTTTCACTGCAGATAATGAACTCCAGAATTCATAATTCAATTACCTATTCGATTAATGTGGACGTTAAAGTCTATTCCAATCTATAGCCAGTGTCAATGAACAGGCTTGAATTCAGAGGGGCTTGGGGCGCTCCTCCTCATTTTTATGTAACAATCCGGTCAGAACTGAACACACGTGTCGACGTATTAAAACACGCACAAGCCTTTTTGTCAAAGATCTATAAACAGCATAGGAAGTAGAAGTAGCTGGTTCAATTAGGTCGCTCCAGCTAAAGGTAGAGCAACATAGTGGCCTCGATAGACAACAGCTGCTCATTCTCAGGTAACAACAATTTGTGTATCCTCGCTATTGTCCAGCAACTAACATGCTTCATTTTTTTTTTACAATAGAAACTGAAATCATTTCCCTTTAAATCTTACACAGTGCACCTACATACCTGATACATATTGTTGACAACATCTTGACACTGTAGGCAGAGATTGGGAGTCAGTGGATGTTGTGTCAGTTGCTATAGCAATAAACTTAGATGCTAATCTATCAATCAGAGGTTTCCTCTCTGGGTTCGCGGGCCGGAGCAGATCTATCCCGGAGCCCTGCAGAGGAGAGGATGTAGCCAGATAATGAAAGGAAGGGACTGTGACAAGCGGCTGAAACAGCACAAGCAGAGAGGACGTAATTGCACAAGCAAAAACTGGATGTTGGCAATAAAGTTGCCTTTAATATAAGGAAACAGGCAGACAGAGTAAACAAACTGGGAGGCAGGGGAAGCAGGGATATATAAGCTGGTGGTTGTTGGAAACGCAAAGGGATGTGAGCAAGGACAAAAGCAAAGTGGTGAAAAAGGCAGGTTTAAGTAAGTTTAGATGTGTGTGTGTGTGTGTGGGGGGGGGGGGTAGAGGAATGAGGGAGTAAATCTGCTTTATAAAAAGAGAATTAAATTAAATATGGGATTTAAGGAGGTGTAGCGCCGTTTCCTCGGCACCAACAACAACAGAGTCCAAACATCCCTAGACAAAGAAAAGTAAAGTCCGGCAGGACGAGTAGAGGAAGTCTGGAGGAGGGATCTGTGCAACGGGGCTGAAAAGTGAGACATCCACCCCTGGTGGGCGGAAGGAGGATGCACGGAGGGAGAATGACAGGCACATGGAGACAGCAAGGCCGGAGAGTAAAGGGAAGTGACCTCACCGGACAAGACCTTTGAATCTCATATTTTCTTTTGAAATAAGTATTCGCTCAGTGTATATTCTGTGGGAATAAACTGTTTTTATGGACAAGAACCATTTAACAGCAGGTAATAAAGCTAAAGCTTGAAAACAAAGCTCTGTATTCACAGCAGCCCCGTGGAAACGTATCCCTCACATGGAATAACATTTAGTCAGTCAGGATTTTGTTTTCCTGCTCCTCCGGAAAATAAACCCCACCCCCCCCCCCCCCCCAAAAAAAAAAAACGCCCCCCCCCTCCCCACCAAAAAAAAAAGAAAAGAAAAACAAGACCATACTTTTCCAAAGTAAGTGGTCAAATTAAGTGATGAAAATGTTTTTGTAAGACGTAGGCTGATTCTCCCTAATCAGAGATGGTAACACTGGCTGTTGAAAAAGTCTGTGAAGTGTGTAATGAGGTGACATCTGATATTCTCGGGGGTCTGTGTTGCATGGGTCTGCGAGGCCTCCATCTGTCAGGGGCCACCAGTGGCTAATCTCTCCCTGTATACTAGAAACTGATCCCCCTCACCTACAACTTGAATTATTCATTATTCACTCTCTCTCTCTCTCTCTCTCTCTCTCTCTCTCTCTCTCTCACACACACACACACACACACACGCTTTAGCCCACACTGCACGGAGAGAGCGTCCCGCTCTGCAAAACAAACAGGAAGTCTTACTCCAGCGTGTTTGGGCCGCACCGTCGCCGTCTCGCTGCACTCCTTTACTTCTCGGATAATTCACGCCTTCTGCTGCTCCTTTGTGCTGCTCCGATGACTAAGTGGGGAAATGGGCTGTGGAAAGTGATCATCAATGCAGCTGGCCCGCGCACAAGAAAGGAACATTTTCTCCTCTGCTCTTAAGAAAAGTAGCGCCCATTCAAGCCCTCCATGATTCATTGCACATTTTATTGAAAATGTGCTTCTTTTGAACAGCTGTTTAGATTTGCAGAGACTCTGTCACCTCGTGCTATTTTCCTTTTCTCCGTGTTCCTTAATAACCCTAATGTTTCATGACTTATTCAGAGAGCTGTAAAATGCGATGATTTTATGAATCGTGGCCAACGTGCTAATTATTAAGTCGCTGTGCCGTATAAATCATGCACGCCGGGACTCGGCGTGGATTTCTCCCCCTCCAGCTCCTCCTGAGATATTCCACATGTATCCTGTCCGACCTATGCAGAGATCCCGCGGTGGGTGATTGGACAGTGGCGTTGAGGGTATTCCGTTGCGATGCTAGCGCCGTGGCGACGGCCGCTGTTCGTTGCCGGGAAGAAAAGGAGCAATTTAAAATGATAATGAAGCATTTATTGTCTTATGGGGATGGGAAATGTGGCGTGTGGCACGCGCTGGCTCGTAAATCTGCGCGTGTCACCCGCGGCGTGTAGATGGATCTCCTCTCCTGTGGTTGTCTCCTGCCCCATAGAGCGCAGCTCCGGCAGACTAATGAACACCGAGAGCCTTGAGAATGGTAAACAAGTGCCTGATTAATTGGCCCTCTGCTTCCATTATTTTAGCAGCGGAATACAAAATGTCCTACAATGGACCATTCCTGATCCCCTTTCATCTCTCTGCTATAATCTGCATCTGGCCAACTTCTCCAGAAGCACGGGTGGCTTCCCTATAAAGTGTCCTGCGGCGTCCAAGTGTCCATGCGTCCAAACTATTCCCATTCATTTAAACCACTAGAGTAACCTTGCTCTTTTCATGTGTGTGACATTTGTCCCACTGAGGGAAAAAACAGCCAACTGATTGTAGTTGTTGTTCTTTAATCAGCCCTTGCATCTTTCTTTCAAAGACAGCACTTGTTACTAAATTAAGCAATGAAGAAACATTTGAACTGTGGAATGTTCACCACAATTATTTATTGTATCCGTCAAACCTGGCAACTTTGAAAACACCCGGAAAAGTGATCATTAGATGAGCCATCCTGGAAATCTTTGCCTGTCTCCGGGTCGTGATGTATTCAATTATCTTTGGATTTTGTTTCATAAAAAGTGCAACCAACTTTGATTGGCCGAAAAATAGAAAATAAATAAATCAGGCTTTTCCTTGTACTACTTTAACGGCTGTCCGCATTAGTACACGCCACTGACAAGTGGAGAACCTAGTTAAACATCACACTTTGTAAAAAACTGTATTATGTAATGGTGAGGTGCACGAGAGCAATGCGAAGAGAAGACTTCAGGCAGACTTGAGTTTGTCCTTTCAGACCTGCAGGGCACTGCACTCCCAATGATCCCCTGAATGTATTCAGAGCAGCTGCACCCGAACGTTTGTAGCTGCTGTCATCCTCTGAAATCTCTCCCATCAGCCCAGTGCAGGTGAAACTGTGTGTGAACACACGGCAAATCGTATGCAAGTGAGTGGGCAACATTTCAAACGCGGCAGCTTTTGTCAGAACAGGACGACACTGGTGTCACTTTGCTGAAAACACGCGCATATTATAGACGTTGTTGTTCACGTGTCTGTTCACATGATCCCGTATTAACGTTTCACAGTGCACCACTCTCGTCCTCTGGTTCCGATCGGTATAGCTGCGGGCTCATTGTTCCTTAACAGCAGTTGTTGCTCGTGGAACAGGACTAAATGTGTGCACATGAGTCTTTCTGCTGGACGGAGACAGAGCCAGGCATCTGACAGCTCCAGTACGTGACAGCTCAGTGAGGCCAAGTTTTGTGTATATGCAGTGAGCAGAGGAGAAAGAGAGAGAGAGAGAGAGAGAGAGAGAGAGAGAGAGAGAGAGAGAGAGAGTGCCAGAACTTGTTTGGGGTTTTCAGGAGTTGTAGCTTTAATTAACTGACAAATTGCCAAAAAAGTCCACATGCATTTTACTGCTAGTTCACTAACATCTAACTCTCACCGGTTCTCTCTCTCCCCCCCCTCTCTCTCTCTCTCTCTCTCTCTCTCTCTCTCTCTCTCTCTCTCTCTCTCTCTCTCTCTCTCTGCTCTGCTCAGTGCTCACTTGCATATGCACAAAACTTGGCCTCACTGAGCTGTCACTTATAGGAGCTGCAGTACTTGTGTAACTCTGTGCTGCCTCAACTCACAGCAGATATTGCAGAGCAATGATAAACCGCTGAGTCATTTCCTTATTCACCTCTCACTGTTATTGAGTTTAACAACACAGGCTCCACACACATCTGCAAACGCGCATAACAATTCACGGCATATCAAAACAAGAGTCGGTCGAAGCTGGATTGAACTCAATTGACGATCAGCTCCGATCAGCTTAACCAAACCGTGGCTTCGTCAATGGGTCACAAAATGGACGATGTGGACGAAACAGCGGGTAGAAATGGTTTTGTGATCAAGCTAACTTCCTTAGACAGTTGCCGAATGTGACCACTAGTGGGCAGTAAAGCACGAAATGAATGCAAACTTGCAGCATTCTCGAATTCTGGTTTAATAGATCAGGCACTTGCATCCATATACTGTACATGTACATGTATGCAAACATGTACTCTCTCTCTCTCACACACACACATACACATACACACACACACACACACACACACACACACACACACTAGCTGCTTTCAGAGTTTCTTGCATAGAAAGACTATGAGATCCACAGGCCGCTGGTGCTGCTGAAATACAGAGGCAGGTTGTCAGGGCGACTGTGGCAAACAAAACCACGCTGGCGCTCATTTCCGCTTCCTCCTGCTGTTCTTCTCATTCAGTAGCACCACCTCCTGTCTAAATAGAGCAACCGCAGCGAATCCTCTGTGTTATCTGTAGGAGTTAACACATGACCCCGCCCGACAATTCCAATAATATCTGTCTTGACCTGGTCTAACGCGGACAGGTGGTGGATATCCACCCTCTGAGTCGCTCTCACATGCTGTTCCCCACACTCAGCGGTTGGGAAACTTGCAGGCGCCATTGGCTCCCTCCCTTATCAGTACTTAAAACAGCTACAGATGCAGCAGCTTGTTTCCGAGCTCGCGTTGAAGAGGTGAAGAGCGTGGCTGCCAAGACCTCGATGCTCCAAATCCTACTTTGCTGAACATTTCAAATAAAAGAGCCAGAGAGCTGGAGCTCCTGGCTGCCGCTCCCCACGCTGCTCGCTGAATCATTGAAGGGCCATTGGATTATCATTGCATGAGGAGGTCCTCAGTACAGGCACTTTGGAGAAAGCCTTCAAAAAAACCCATTCTGTATATTAACAAGTGTGACTCTGCTGAATATGCTTCCATCCAAGAATGTGAGTGTGAGCTTTGGGTGTGTCCCTGTGAGTGTATTGAGTCTGTCCTTGGTTTTACATGATAGAGGTTGGTTGAATTATTGATTGCTCCAACGTACGGACACTGTGCTGGAGGTACGGCTGCAGACAGTAGTGGGGTGGATGTGCCGGTGGCCCAGCTGAGACAGGTGGTCAGGGTCGACCCCTCTGCACAGCAACCCCCCCCCCCCCCCCCCCCCCCCCTCTCCTCCTC
>JAFBJT010109286.1:161048-173548 GCA_016785325.1 Chascanopsetta lugubris
GATGGGGGTGTTTTTCTGGGGGTCACGGGCCAATGATAAGGAGGATAAAGCTAAGAGAGAGAAAAAAAGAAATGGACTTTTATTTTGAAAAGGATTTTTAATGCGTCGGAATGCCGTCGATTCCCGCTCCTTAACTGGATGTTTGCTTTTTGGTTCCATATGTGTTGGCTTTAAGATTTGCTTGCGATGTGTTTTCAACAAAAGTCAGCTGGCATTGGATACACACACACACACACACACACACACACACACACACACACACACACACACACACACACACACACACACACACACACAAAGCTCTCCAAAGGATAAACGCAGTAAGATAATGTTTGGATAATGACAACATCTGCTCTGCGAGTGGGTTTAAGCTTGAAGACATTGTTATTCCCAACATTTGAAAGTGACAGATGCGCCTTCGTCTACGATACAACCTCCGTTCAGTCAACACTGCCAGGCAACCAGCAACTGGCAACCGGTGAGCAAGCAATTAGGACGGGGCGTCAGACTGGTTTCCCCCGAGCGCCACCGTCCTCTCAGGCCGTCGGTTTGAACTGTGGGACTGAACCTGATCACTACTTTACATAATGTTAAACAACTCTCTTCATATTTGATGCTTATTGATTCAAGTTACAAATACCGTTTATGCGTTTACACACATGTGGAAAAGTAAACACACTGAGTATATTGTTAAAAAGTAGCGTGTGTAATTCTCTAGAGTTTGTGTGAAATGTGCTTTGGGCTCATTTCCAGTCGATCGTTTGCCCCTAAGTTCTCGTGGCCACATTCGTCGGGGCGTCGGGGCGTTGCTCCCTTTTGAACTCAGCCCCCAGTGGCCACCCTGTGAACTGCACGTTTTTTTCACTTCCTGTTGTGCCCCAGCCGCCTGCAGCAGAGGTCGCCCCTCGGTTCACACCCACTCGCAGGAGAAACCTCTTTAGGATGCAAACGAAGCGCTGACGTATGGATTTATCGGCCTTTTTCCCGCGGCTCCACTTCCTAATCGCCCTCAGTGAAGAGAGTGAATGGCAGCTTTCAGTGTGTGTGTGTGTGTGTGTGTTTGTGTGTGTGCAGCCACAATTTGCACTTCCTGATTGGCCTGTAAACAGTCGTCTGGCCCGACCCAATAATCGATGTGATGGAGTGACAGTGTCTCCGCTGACGGACGTTACTTCCTCATTGAGTCGGTCTCTCGTCTGTTTAATTCTCAAATCCCAAAGATCACGACTGCGTTCTCGCGTCTGACCACAAACCGAACTCCCGGGTGTTAGCGGGTTTAGTCGAGGGTCACATGACTCTGACATTCACCTCGTTGACTCGGCTCCAAAGCGCAAGAGCCAAGTAAACACGGTCATTTCCTATTCCGCGTCTGTTTTGGTTTTGGCTCCGCCCACCACCAGCGTGTTGACTAGCCAGAGCTAACCAGTGACGGCGCTCAACACTTTGTGATGTCACCCTGTGAAACGTTCATGTGGTTCACAGAGATGCAACAAAGTCAAAGACTATTCCTATCTTCTCTGCTACTTCCTGTTTTTTAGTTTCTACTTCCTGTTTGTTGTTTGCGCCACTTTCATCGTGATAGTGGTCGTTTCCTGCGCTTGTTTTTGTTTTCTAACAACAGAGCCCACATCTGTTTTCCATCATGAGCCGTATCCACGCGCCGCGCCGCGCACAGGCCTGATTGGACCGTCTCTGGCGGGTCGGTTCTGGCGCCCTCTGTTTGACGGCCTCAGAATCAGCCTGCTGTAGTAAATGTCCTGTTTGTTTGTATTCAAAGTTAATCTCCCGGAGAAATCCATACATTTGTGAGACTTATGTAAACGATGGCGGATTAAACGACTTGTTAAAATGGATGGTATTTATTTATTTATTTGTTTGTTTATTTATCGGGTTTCTGGAGAGCGGCGGCCACTCGCTGATTTCCGAGCCGCCGACTCCTGGAGGAGAACAAATCGGCTCCTTCATGGCCCAGTGAACCATCGACTGGGTAACCAGCGCAGTCCGTCAGATAGAAAAGATTCATGGTGCTTTAAACCATCGCAGGCCGCCTCCCCCCTCCCCCCCCCCCCCTCCCCCTTTCCTCCCTCCCACCTTCCATTCCTGCCGCTCGGGCTGCAAACCGCCGCTCCGTGACACCGGGCATCACACACAGAATAAAAATGAGCTGAGGCGGCTGGAAAATGGAACATGTTGTCAGGCGCGATTGGTGTTTGGGCTGATTTAGGAAGTGCGGGTCGCTCTGGATTAGGGTCATTCATTTTGGGTAATGTAAACACAGCCATCGGCGGGGGCGCTCATGTAAGGAAGGGGGGTGTTTGGTAATGGGAGCGTTACCGTGAGGTATGACGCCGGTCACCGGGGAGGATTATTACTCTCTGCTACTTGGAAATATCATCATACACTGGTGATAAATACTGTTCTCATCTGCCACGTTGTTGGACGACTCCAGGATCCCAACACGTCGGAAAATTACATGTCGGGAAAAACAGCTTTTTTTTTCATTTACGTCTTAAAGGTGCAGTGTGTGAGATTTCGGTTGTTTTTGTCCCTTCTAAGAATATTACCAAACAAATACTTACTGACAATTTCATGTATTTATAATCTCCTAAATGTTTTATTTTTTATCACATTACTATAAAATGAGCCTGTTAATATATATTTAAATGAGGAGGGGGGTTCTCTCTATGGGGGCCGCCATGTTTTTACACTAGCCCAGAGTGGACGTGCTAAACATCTTTTGAGTTTTTTTAAAATTATTATTATTATTATTATTATTATTATTATTATTGTTGTTATTATTATTTTTATTATTATTATTATTATAGAAACGGCAGTTTCCTATTGTAAACAATTATAACTGAGATTTTGTGCTCAAGATGTGTGTTTCTCCGTATCTGTCCGGAACACTGTGTGTGTGTGTGTGTGTGTGTGTGTGTGTGTGTGTGTGTGTGTGTGTGTGTGTGTGTGTGTGTGTGTGTGTGTGTGTGTGTGTGTGTGTGTGAGACTCCTTGTATCTGGGAAACAGGCTTTTGAACAGTCATTTATTTCCTCCTGTTAAACCGATCGAGGCGACGACACAAAGCAGAGATCAGAGATTGTGTGTAAGCCGCTCGAACTCCAGCCGTCGCATTAAGATAATCTCCTGATATTTGTTGTTTTTTTTATTTGTGGCAGAGCTGCGACCAAACAATGAATAAATATATAAATATAGAGATATATAAATAAAAGATGAAGGGGGCGATATTTCTCACGCACCTTTGCTCATATACAGATGTTTGTTTTCTGTTTGTCCACATTCTGATGTAGCAAGCAGGGATCAGAATAGCTTCTGTTTCCATGGTTACAACGCTGTTACCGTTACTGATGATACAGTGGGATACAATTTCAAACCCCCGGTCGGCCCAGGTGTCACTCAAGAGGCCACGCCCCTTAATCATGCACAATTTCTAACCTGGATGGAATGAAAATTAGTAAATTAGAAAAAAAAATACTAATTGAGACCAAAACTGTTTGTAACATGTTTCATTCTCCTCTGAAGTTGATCATTTTAACATGGGAGTCTATGGGGGTGGAGCCTCTAGTGGCCACCCCTGTGAACTGCATGTGTTTCCACGTCTGTATTGGCCTCATCTGAAGGTAACTACTCAGTGAAAATATAAACTCCTTGGTTGTGTGTGTGTGTGTGTGTGTGTGTGTGTGTGTGTGTGTGTGTGTGTGTGTGTGTGTGTGTGTGTGTGTGTGTGTGTGTGTGTGTGTGGTAAATCATGGTGACAACGACGGGAGTAAAAACACTCTGGTGGAATGTGGAATCAAACTCCCGGCGGCTGCGACTCGCCCGCGTCCTCACTAATGAACTCCTCAGGTCGTCAGGAGTTGACCGGGTTTGAACCCGTGGCTCGGATTTGACCTTTGACCTCGGCTGATCGCTGCTGCGCTGTAACTGCCCTGTTTCACATGTGGGGCCTGGAGGGTTGGAACATGGTGGAGAAGTGACAACGTCGCATCTGTCGAACACGGCTTTCACTCACATGCTCTATCTTTATGGAACACACACACACACACACACACACACACACACACACACACACACACATTCTTGACATCTGCTCAGTCACCAACTTCTCAGAAACACTCTTCCCGTCACTTTTCTTATCAGAGCTTTTATTGTATATATGACACCAACACACACACACACACACACACACACACACACACACACACACACACACACACACGCCGTTCTCTCTCTGTATCACTTGACAAAGTATCAGGGTTTTCGAGGAGTGTCAGATTTTGGCGCTTGCACTTAAGCCTTCGTGTGTAGCCGCTCATCGCCGAGCGAGAGCTTAGGGTAAAGAAGAGAGAGAGAGAGAGAGACAGAGAGAGAGAGAGAGAGGGAGAGAGAGAGAGAGAGAGAGAGGGCAAAGCGGTGAAGTCTCAAGCGGCTTCGTCCCTAAAAATACGTGGAGTGAAAACATCAGTCGGCAGAAACATGAGACGGGTTTTACTGAAGGTTTCAGAGTCTGATCAGGAAACTGTAAGAGGATGAAACTCTCAGCTCCACGTCACATGGCAGCACCACATGAAGGGGTGAGTCTGGTTTTAAAGGGCCAGTGTGTAAGACTGCAGATCCTCAGAGGACGATACCAACATGAGAGGTTTGGATGATTCAGCAGATTTCAGATCGACTCTGACTGAAACACACCTGGTGGTGGTTGGACAGAGGAGCTGGATGGATGATGGATGGATGGATGATGGATGAATGATGGATGGATGATGGATGAATGATGGATGAATGATGGATGGATGATGGATGGATGATGGATGGATGGATGATGATGGATGGATGATGGATGGATGGATGGATGATGGATGGATGATGGATGGATGGATGGATGATGGATGGATGATGATGGATGATGGATGGATGAGGAATGGATGAATGATGGATGGATAGTTGGATGATGGATGGATGATGGATGGATTGATGGATGGATGATGGATGGATGAATGATGGATGGATGATGGATGAATGATGGATGGATGAATGATGGATGGATGATGGATGAATGATGGATCGATGGATGGATGATGGATGAATGATGGATGGATGATGGATGGATGAATGATGGATGGATGGATGAAAGATGGATGGATGATGGATGATGGATGGATGAATGATGGATGGATGATGGATGAATGATGGATGGATGGATGATGGATGGATGAATGATGGATGGATGGATGAATGATGAATGGATGATGGATGGATGATGGATGAATGATGGATGGATGATGGATGGATGGATGGATGATGGATGGATGATGATGGATGGATGATGGATGGATGATGGATGAATGGATGAATGATGGATGGATGATGGATGGATGGATGGATGATGGATGGATGATGATGGATGATGGATGGATGAGGAATGGATGGATGATGGATGGATAGTTGGATGATGGATGGGTGATGGATGGATTGATGGATGGATGATGGATGGATGAATGATGGATGGATGATGGATGGATGATGGACGGATGGATGGATAATGGATGGATGGATGATAAATGGATGAATGATGGATGGATGATGGATGGATGGATGGATAATGGATGGATGGATGATAAATGGGTGAATGATGGATGGATGATGGATGAATGATGGATGGATGATGGATGGATGGATGATGGATGGATGAATGATGGATGGATGGATGAAAGATGGATGGATGATGGATGGATGAATGATGGATGGATGATGGATGAATGATGGATGAATGATGGATGGATGATGGATGGATGGATGATGGATGGATGATGGATGGATGAAAGATGGATGGATGATGGATGGATTGAATGGATCATTTAAATATAGTTTTGACGAATCAATTCTGATTGGACATCGTGGTGTGTTTACATCATCTGGATTGATCCCTGTGGTCATGTGACACCCGGATGTTTTAAACAGAGAGTGACTTCAAACAATGAAAATAAGTGAATGAATGAATGAATGAATGTCTGAATGAGGTGTGGAGTTGCTGCTGTGGAGGCTGAAAGGTGAAGTGTCAGATTTCAGGGGCTGTGAACTTTACGTGTTGTGCCTTTAAACTCCGGGAGAGAGTCCGGGCTGAGCCCCGGCCCCTTCTCCTCCCTGTCACCGCTCAGCTCCGCCCCTGGCGGCGCAGCCTGGTCACTGCAAGTCAGGGCAGCCCGGGGAGCGCGCGGAGGGCGCACCGGTGTCAGTTTGCAGAGAGAGCGAGAGAGAGAGAGAGAGAGAACACACAAGTACAAACGCTGTGTTTAAAAATCAGTGGCAAGATAAAAAATAGCATAGGGAGCTTTTATTACATTTTGGTGGACGAGACTTGGGAATATATAAGACTCTTCCAGCAGCATTTCATTTGAATGGTAATTTTTCATATAGAATAATAAGTAATTGGTTCTCATCTAAAACTTGTAATTTTACGTCCGGAAGGTTGAGGAGCCTTATCTCGCTCTCTCTCCTCCTGCTGCTGGCTCCTATTTTAAGAAGGGCCTAAGTTAAACGTGTGTGGACAAACATATGGATGAATGGATGGATGGATGGATGGATGGATGGATGGATGACGGATAGATAGATAGACAGATGGATGGACCAAAGATAGGTGGATGGATAGACTGACAGATGGATGGATGGACAGATACTAGATGGATGGATGGATGGATGGATGAATGGATGGATGGATGGATAGATGGATGGATGGATGACAGATAGATAGACAGATGGATGGACCACAGATAGGTGGATGGATAGACTGACAGATGGATGGATGGACAGATACTAGATGGATGGATGGACAGATGGATGGATGACGGATGGATAGATAGACAGATGAATGGATGGATGACAGATGGATAGATAGACAGATGAATGGGTGGAGGGATGCGGGCCCCATCACTTTGGCCTTTGGGCAGACTAACGGGAGAGTTGTCAGGATGTGTCGTGAAGACGTTCAGCGGTTTTCCCTCTGAGCCAAACTGAGGCAGGATCGAGTTCATATGGAGCACTAAATAATTCGTAGAAATTTTCATTTACAACTTTGTCATTTTTTACACCCGGAAGGTTCAGGTGCCTCATCTCCTCCTCTCCTATTTTAAGAAAGGCCTGAGTTAAATGTGTGTGGACAAACATGCTCACAGCACGCTGCTTTATTTATCTGTGTGGGTGAGCACAGGTACACGGGTGGAGCAGGCCATATTGCTTCCTGTTGCTAAATGGTGTCATATCACAGGGCGGAACAGGAGGTCAACACACTGCACGGTGTTTTTTTATTTTATTTTCACGCTTCCAGCAGCAGCTGCTCAGGGGAGCTGTGGAAATCATCTCTTCTTTATATAAACCTCTTTCATGAGGCGAAGCGGGAGTTCACAGAGTAAGTGTCTGAAATATGGTTTTAATCTTTAACACAGTTTGTTTTACCGTTGAAAAGGTAATGAGAGGGTTTTATTCTTATACAAACGCTGAGTGAACATCTTGATAGTGTGTGCAACCTCTGCTTTCCCATTGATAATCCAGAGTTAAAGGTGCAGTGTGTAAGATTTCCCCTCATTTGTGTCACTTCTAAAAATATTTCAAAACAATCACGTACTGAATGAATGAATTTATAATCACTTAAATGTTTTGGGGTTTTTTCCATTACGCTTAAGTGAGCCCATTAATGTATATCTACATGAGTGGGCTGCCATGTTTTTACAGTAGCCCAGAGTGGACATATACTGAACATCTTTTGAGTTTTAATGACAACCGAAGTCGGTTTTCCTGCATGTTCAGAAGGGTGAGGGTGAGGTGATGTATCCAACATGCAACTTCACCTCTAGGTGTCACCAAATCATACACACTGCACCTTAAAAGAAAACGATCACAATTAAAGGTACATTGTGTCGAATTTAGTTTAGAAATTGCATGCTGTGGCTGAATACGCCTCGCTTCACTCTTCCCTTCCAAGCATCATTCTAGATCAATAAAATCATTCATAAATTCTGATCATAAACTCATGCACACATACGTATAATAATTTTATGTTTCATTTCTGCCAACACAGATGGAAACTTTCACATAAATCTCACACAGTCCACCTTTCACACACACACACACACACACACACACACACACACACACACACACACACACACACACACACACACACACACACACACACACACTTCAAAAATAAAGACATAAATCAATATATCCATGCAGAGCCTGCAAAGCATATTCATGTAGACTCAGAGTGTAAGTGTCAGTGTATGTGAATGTAAATATGCGATAGTAAATGAGTCATGCGCTGTCCCTCAGGACGACCAGGGGCCATCATTTATATTATACATAGTTTCCTCAGGAGACACAGCCGGTGGAAGAGAAACAGGGCGAGAGCCCAAAGATGCATCGTGGACACATTCAAGAACGTAGAAAAGGGAAATGAGGACAAAGAGTTGAATTTCCGTGCTGAGACACGATATAGGTCACGTGATGACGTTATGCTCTGGAGTAGCATCACAAACCGGCAAGTATTAAGTATCATAGGATTTGTGTGGATTCCTTTGAAAACCTTGTATATTTCGCCCACAGACCCGAGTTAAACGGAGACTCTTCATACTGGGTTTGTCTCAGGGTGTTGGACATGTGGTCCAGTGGTGACCTACACTGCGTCTGTCCTGTCCATAGCTTTATGGGACAGCTTCCTACACAGGCATCTGGATACAGATGAACAGACAGCTGGCTGGCTGGATGGATGGATGGATGGCTGGACAGACGGATGGATGAGTGAATTGACAGGTGGATGGATGGCCAGGTATATGCATGGATAAATGGACCAATGAACAGATAGATGATAGAAGGATGGATGGATGGAATAGGGATGATGGATGGATGGATGGATGGATGGATGGGCGAATGGATGAGAGATGGGTAGATGGATGGATAGATGGGCAGATGGATGGATGGATGGATGAATGAATGTATGACTGGATGAATGAATGGATGGATGGATGGATGGATGAATGGATGGAGACATGGACGGGCAGATGGGTGGACGGATGGACAGATGGATGATGGATGGATTAATGGAAGGATGTATGAATGGGCGGTGGGACAACAGATGGATGGATGGATGGAAGGATGGACAGATGAATTAATGAATGGATGGAGAGATGGATGGATGGAGAGGTGGATAGTTGGATGGACGGATGGAAAAATGGATGAACAGATGAATGGGTAGATGGGCAGACAGATGACAGATGGATGGATGATGGATGGATAAATAAGCAGACAGATGGATGGAGGGGCATATACTAGATGGATGGATGGATGGATGGACAAACAGATGGATGGAAAGACAGACAGGTAGCTGGACGGATATAGAGGGATGGATGGAGAGATGGGTGGATGGAGAGATGGTTGGATAGACAGATGGATGAACGGACAGACAGACAGATGGATGAACGGATGGATGGATGGATGGATGGATGGATGGATGCAGGCACCATCGCTTGGCCTTGGTGCAGACCGGTGGGAGAGTTGTCGGGATGTGTAGTGCAGACGTTCACAGTGTCGACACGACTTCATAACTTCCCTCTGCACCAAACTGAAGCAGGAACTAGCGGAAGTGAGTAAAAATGAGGGGGGGGGAACAACGGTAGTTTGGTACAATCACATGCAGTCTAGCATCTCGTCCACATTTCACCCAAACACAAATGAAAGAGTGAAAACGAAAAACATAATGGCCTACATGATAAAAAAAACAAAACACGACCGCAATCACGTGGAAGATGCTGACACCAGCGTTTTACCCCTGGTTCGTGCTCGGTTGAAGTCCTGGCTTGTGTTTTGGATTATTTCTGTGTTGTTCCTGTTCCCTCGGCCTGAGAGGAGGCGACACGCTACTGAGGTCTCAAGCAAACATGCACAGCGACTACACAGTGCATGTCACATCACTCTTTCAAGTGTGTTTGATCATCACGACCAAAAATGGCACTCTAATGGAGTAAGAGCAGGAATATATCCATCACATCAACCCCGTATCCGTCGCATTTGTAGAAGATGGAGAGTAAAGTGAGGACACTGAATCTGAGATTGTCTCTGTGTCGCACGACTTCACTCGAGAGCTGAAACGATGAATCCACTCTTATCGATGATAGAAATTTGCTTGATTGCAAATTCCCTGAATCTAATGATCGGTTTTGCTGTAACTGTTTCAGGTTAAGGAACTGATGAAACAAATGCTGCTTCTCATTCACGAACACTCATTAGATGCGCGCGCACACACACACACACACACACACACACACACACAAACACAGGCGTCCCAGTGATGGTGTATCACATTTGTACTATTGTTTCCGCCTATTCAAATAACTGTTTAATCGAATCGAAGAAATGAATCGATGGATGAATCGATTGCAAAAATAACTGCTTGCTGCAGCTCTACTTTACTCTCTCCATCCTGTCAGCGTCTTCATTTTACACCCGCAGCCACATTCAGACATGATGGACACGACCGACCACCGGCGGATCACAAAGCACACGCACTCGTGATCCCTCTCCATCTCTGGTGGCGTCAACAGCTGTGTCAGCCTCCATGATGTCTCCATTCAAACACAGGGAGGCAGGGGGGAAGGGTGGGGAGAGGGAGAGAGAGGGAGGGAGCGAGCAAGCGAATGAATGAGTCCTGCAGTGTATCAATTTATCAGTTAATGAGAAGCTCTCCCCCGCTGAGTGCAGCATAACCAAATACGCCGGAGTCACACAACAAACACGCCGACTTGAATCAAATGAAAACGCTGTCAAAGTGTGTGTGCATGTTCGAGCGAGTGTGTGTGTGTGTGTGTACAAATTTCAACAATCTTCCCTCGATGCACAGACTCCCTCTCTCTCTCTCTCAGTGACGCAGCCACATGGTTTTGTGGTGTGGAAAATGTCTTTTCAGCGTGTCGTCATTAATAATTCACTTATGACAAACAGCTCTGACATTTACTCTGCACTCACTGTCTGTCTGACACTCACAGGAAGACAATAATGAAGGGGGAGGCGGGGGGGGGGGGGGGGCGGGGGGGGGGAAAAAGAAGGGGGGGGGGGTCAGGGGCTGCGATACAGAAGGAGGCAGGTTCTCTCTCTCTCCTGGCTGATGAAATTAGAGAGGGAGGGTCAGGACGAATAAAGCTGTGATGACCTTTAAGGGAAACTGCAAATTAACCCGGAATTAAATTTAGACATAGGGAGGGAGAGAGAGAGGGAGGGCGAGAGAGAGAGAGAGACAGAGAGAGAGAGAGATAGAGAGAGAATGAACCCAATCTGAGCATAACATTGTACCCCAGGAGTCGCC
This sequence comes from Chascanopsetta lugubris, assembly GCA_016785325.1. Taxonomy (NCBI): domain Eukaryota; kingdom Metazoa; phylum Chordata; class Actinopteri; order Pleuronectiformes; family Bothidae; genus Chascanopsetta; species Chascanopsetta lugubris. Next base: position 172,415 of record JAFBJT010109286.1, read on the forward strand.
TTAGACACAAAGTGGATCAGAATCACCCTGTTGTCCAATTATCGTCCTGAATCCCCCCCCACCCCCCAACCCACCCACCCACCCTCCCTGTCCTCTCCAACTTCCTCCCTGACTCTCTGCTCAACAGGTCGTGAAGCAAAGCGCCGTGCGAGCTCCTCTGAGACCCGGCAGAGGAAGCGCACAGATTGAAGCCCGAGTTGGCGTCGCTTGTTTCAGGTGACTGCGTTATTGCTTTTTCCAACCTGGCAACGCGGCTCCGCAGGCACACTTCACTCTTATCAAACACAACAAACAACAGTGGATCAAACAGAGCGGATGTTTCCTCGGTGAGAGTAATAATCTCTCTCTCTCTCTCTCTCTCTCTCTCTCTCTCTCACCGCAAAAAGGAAGACGAGACAAAGTTAGAGCTTCTCGGCAGAGGTGAAATCTATGCTCATTGAAAGTTTGCACACGGATACAAAGAAAAAGACATTGAACAGATATGAGAATATTTCCCTCTCTGCAAGTCGACTGTGTCGCTGAGAGTCGCTGACGCGGTGAAAACGCAGCGTGCGCGAGAAACGGACACGTGGAGCGTGAACATCGCTGACAGTCGGCCATTCGAGCACCGTATCGCACGGACTGAGGCCGAGTTCCCCGTTTCACAACACTCTCTGAAAATGACACGAAATAATATTGATACTTCAACGTGTTCGTGGAAACAGAGTCGCTGGATTCAACCATTTATCTGGATCTGTTCCAAACCGTCACAGATACTTTCTGCGGTTGTGACTCGTTCCTCCACAAAATGTCCTTTTTGAGTGATCCTCCAGGAACGAAGTCAACGAAAGCGTCACCTCACTGGCGATGAATGTATAGTCCGTGTATCCACAATAACGTCAAACATCAGCAACTGTTGTGGCAAAGTGAGATTTAAAGCATAACGGCCCATTGATGGAATTATTGGCGCAATGTCCAATAGTTCAACCTAAATACGTCATAGTTACATCTCTCTGATACTTTACTTGACATAAATGCTAAGGCTGAATTGAAGTTTCATTCAGTAGCTACATCCAGAGCGACACACGTACATGTATGTATGTGGGTGAATGGGAGGCTGGGAATTGAACCCATGACCTTGTAAATTGAAACCCA
>JAFBJT010109286.1:178548-179633 GCA_016785325.1 Chascanopsetta lugubris
CTCCAGGAGCGAGTGGGACTCCGGGTGCAGACACGCCCCCCTGGCCAGTCCGGCGCGGTGCTTCTGCCAGCTCTCGCACTCCACTGGAGGCGGGTGGGGCACGTGGCGTCTGGGGGTGCTGCTGCCGCCGTGAATGGCCCCCATGCCCAGACCCCCCGCTGGCCGCTCTGGGCCCCGCGGGACTCCAGGTATCCCCCGGGCATTGTCGTCCCCCGTCAGAGACTGAGAGCTGACTGAATAGGAGCCCAGTTCCAGCATGGTGGGAAGGCTGCCTGGGATCTCAGCATAGTGCTGCAGGACACAAAGAGAGAGAGAGAGAGAGAGGGGGGGGTGCTGTTACTTTACCTCTGTCAATCACGCCAACAAATAGCAAAAGAGTATTTCTGTAAAATGTCCACAGAGTGAGGATATTGGCTTTGCCTCATACCCCCACCTTTACCCACATCGTTTCCTCTCGTCTTATCTAAATCCACCTCGGCATGAAGAGGCTTTGCCCCAAAAAAACATAAAGTGTCCACTTGTAGATGTTGCTACTGTTCTAATGAGATGAATCTGAAGTAAAGGTAGGATTAAGTGATCTCTTTTGGCGAACTCGCACATTGCGCCCATTTCTGCGAAGATAACAAAATATTTAATTTGTTCAATCTGAGCTGCTGTGAAAACACGGTGATGCAACATGGCCGCCTCCACGGGGAGGATCATGAAAACAGCAATTTGCACTTCATACGATATCGTAGAATTCATCACAGTATGCATTACATTTACTTATGTCACCTCAATCGTGTTCATCTGAAAAAGACATATATATGTTTAATCATTCAAGAGTACATAATAAAAGATGTGCATATATGTTCAATATTAGATGTAATAATTGGGAATTATGCAAAATTCATATAAAAGGTGCAGTGCGCAAGATTTCAGTCATTTTTGTCACTTCGTAATCACCAAATGTTTTTTTGCTTTTTTAAACAATTTTTATCCTTAACTGACACCATTAATGTATATCATTAACATGAGGAGCAGGTCCTCTTTTTGGGGGGTCGCCATGTTTTTACAGTAGCCCAGAGTGGACATACAAAACATCT